>LUCW03001372.1:50000-107936 GCA_001586965.3 Sphaeroforma sirkka | reverse complement strand
TTGCCCCACTATAACATCTATACCCGTCGGCAAGTTCATCAATTCTAATGAACCGTCGATAATTGCAATTACCGTACCTTATAGGTACCACTTCCGTCGTCCCCAGTCGAGGAGTTCGCACCGCCTTGTCAGCTAAATATATAAATGACCCAGGTGGTGCCGGGAGGCTGGCTGGTCGGCCGAGGAGGTCTGCGGATGTCTGTGAGATAAACTTATTTGCTCCCGTGTCTATCAAGGCTTTGAACGTACGTCCGTTGATTTGTACTTTCTGAATATAGACTCGGTTGTCTGACGTCAGCAATGGGTCTTGTATTGCCATCACTGCTCCAATCGTGGTAACAAATATGAAGCTCCTATCCTCCGACTCAGACACCCTCACCTCTCATGCATGATCGGCTACCGACTCCCACGTGTCATAGGTGTGTTTGGTGGTGACGTCATGTGCTTCGAAGTTTCGTAAAGGATCGTGTTGATATGAATCTCTGTAGCTTCCGATGGTGGAGCCAAGTCTTCGTCCTGTGTAATCGCATTCACCTGTACTTGAGGCGTCGGACGTATTGTAACTACGTCTCTAGTCTGGGATGTATTCTGCCCCTGTCCTGCGGTTGACGTTGTGGGACGGTCTGTGTACCGATTGTACGTCCCTCAAAGGACGGTTGTTGTCGTATAGCCTTGCCCGACCCTCTGCGCTCACCGCTTGCGACGCCCTGAAATGATGACACCGTGGGATGTGCCTACCACCTGGTGGCGCCTGTGCCTGGCACCCCGCACAAGTCGTTGGTACCGTAGGTTGGGGCCGTTGAGTCCAATTCTGCGTCTGTCGTCTACTCGTCTGTAGGTTGGGGCGGCTATTGGTGTGGTCGCGACTTCCATTGGTCGTCGGGCCCTCGCGGTTGTTGCGACCCTGGAAACGTGCTGCCGTACGTTGCTGTGCATCCTGAATGTCAGGGCTCAACAGCTGTATAAGCTCGTGTGTCTCCATCAGTTGCCATTTGGGATGCAACTGTAGAGTACGTTCATACGTACGGCCGTTGAGAGCTTCTTCTAACAGTTGTACAATGCAGTGGTTCACTAAATTCTGTTGGAAGTCGGCATCTGTCTGGCACCGTTCACGTGCCCTCCTGTGGTTCTCCATGAGCTGTGTCATTTGTTCCATAAGAGGAGTGTGCATGTTCCGACTTTGGCCCTTGGCTAACTTAAGAAACGCGGGATCGACAGTGGCTTGTGTTTCGTGCGAACAGATCTGTTCGATCTGTAGTTGAGGTGTGCATGTCTTCAACCGTTCAGAGTTGTCGCGGATGTAGTCCAGCGTTGACTTCTCCGCCTTGAAGTAAGATAGTACCTTATGAAACCATGTAAGGTTCCAACTCTCGTCCAGCCCTGCGATTTGTGCGTTCTTGAACGCCTCGAGGAGAGCCCCTCTTGTGTCCCGTTCCATGATATCATGTAGGTAGTATCTGTTCGACGGCCAATCAGGCCACGTACGTGGTGAAGGTACGGGACGCTTCTCTACCGGTCGGGGACTCTAATGTAGCTCGAAGTGTCTCAATCACGCCCCGAAGAGCTTCAGCTCGAGCCGTGTTATTCTCCTCGATTGCTTGGCATAGCTCGTCACTTAACTGTAGTATCCGTGCGTGTAGCGCCTGTCGCCTTTTCTCGATACTAGCCGGTGTGGGCGGAGGCACTGTTGTCTCCTTCTCTTGTCGTTTATGTGTCTGTACATATTCACTGGGCGCTTCTTTCTCGCCCCACTGACGTTGCTGTTGTTGGCGCAGGTTCGTACTTAATCGGTCCTGTCTATTCTTCACCGCCTGCTTACCTTGAGGATTCTGTCTGGCTAATACTTGTTCATGTGCGAACTCTTGAAAAGTTGGTGTGTTCTCACTGGCAGACAGAGTATCATCCTCCTCGGTTGAACTGTCCTCTGACCCTGGTGATTTGTACCCAAGTCCATAAAACGGACGCTCACAGCCTTGAATTCGGAAGGTAGGGTTGTCTTCGTCCTCTGGTACTGCCTGTACCCGTTCGTGTGCGTCAGAAGAACTCTCCTTAGCGGCCGGCCCTATTGTAGTTCGTCCGGCGTTTATGCGCTGTAACCTCTGTTCGTATTTTTTTTCAAGAGAGACTGCTGTTGTGTCATCAGCTCCGTGAGTTTCTGAGCTGACGATTGTTCCCGTGCCGTTTCCTTGTTGTTGGTACGGTTCCGGTGACGCTTCCGCTTGTTAGGTGGGAGGCGTGGTGGGTCATTACTGGGAAATAAGGCCCCTGGGTATCCCGAGGCGAACGAGGGGACAGCCCTTCACTGGCTACCTGTTCACCAATAAAAGTCTGACTACTGTCCGCACGCAGATTGGGTACTTCCTTGGTCTCACCCTCGAATATGACATCCTCGTTAGATTGTGCAGGTCCATTTTTTTGTTTGCTGTTGGTGGCTGCTTGTCGTCCGCGGAAATAATGTGTGGAGCCCCAAGATGTGTCTGTTGTTGCCCCTCCAGTGCCTGACCTGAGTGCGGAGCGAAGCGTTCCGTATGGGACTGACGACGTTTAGTTCCACGTCGGTCGATATCATCTTCCTTGCGGCGCTCAGGATTCAAGAGTTGCTGTCTACGACTTTGGCGGGGGTAGGACATGGTTGGTGAGTTGTTTGTCAATGGAGAACTAGAAATGGGTGCGAATGAACTGATAGAGTACTGAATATAAATATCCATTTTCTATTAAATTTCATCCTTCAAACACATAACGTCTCGACATCGATATCCGAGGAACTCGTGGGTTCCCTCGTGACTGTTTTATTTCCTACACTAACATAAGTAGTGTGGATAGTCTATATACTCTAACACTACCAGCTGTCTTACTCTTCATCCCACAATAACATATGGTTGAGTGCCTCATTAGTCGGAGCCACTTCTTGTTCTACTCCTCGCCAGCTCTTACTCCGGCCTAATGACGGCCTATTCGCAGGACCCTGTTGGGAACTTCCCTCATCGCTCCTCTTTTACTCTTCTTACCCGTGATGTCCTTGTCATGTGCTGTTGCGGTTGTTGGAATATGCTTCTTGATCTAAGAACGATTGCTCGTTATTGCACTCCTAAACTAAGCTGCCGTCAACCACACCTTCTGTGCATACTGTTGATCCTCTCCGTTGACCTGATTTATCTGGAAGTTCTAGTGATTTGAGTGTGTTCGCATATCATTTTCACAATTTAACCTTGTATTTACTTGCATCGTTCGTGTTATGTGCGCCCCCACCCTTATATGCTCCTAATAACTCACAGGTGCTTACTTGTGTCTCTGTATGCTTCCTAATATCCCATTCTGAAAATTTTTGTAAAATAATCTAGTATGCCGCTGATTCATTGCGTCATCGTACTAACCGAGTCGGTACTAACCATGTACATCTCCCATCTCTACTACACTACTGTGGATCCTAAAGAACTTTCTTCTAACAACTTCTTAAATACAATTTAAGCTCATTAGCTTGTAATTCGATTTGTACCTGTCTCACACTGAAAACAACCTTCCTACCTGTACTCACACATGTCTACTTATCTGTGGATTCTGACTGATTGTCTGATTTCGTCATTTGATCGTCGTGAGACTTTCCTTGTTGACCCTGGTTAATGTTCTGCTTGATTGGAATGTTCGCTCTTCGGGTTCACTCGTATTAGTAGATTCTTTCTTTATCCTCGTCGTCCACACGTCGTTAAACCAACGACCGGATAATCTAAATCGTTCATTTTGATGCGACATTCTCCGTTCGCATTGTCTTTCTATTGTTATACTTATAACAAAAAAATATGTGCCAGCTACTGACTAATTCATATTCTGTAGCTTTCTCTGTAATTACTAATAAACTAACAACTTCTATGGTAAGTTAAAAATGTAGTAAGTATACGCGAGATAACTATATCTCAACGTTCTCCCCCCTCAGGGAGGGGGACGTTGTTCATTTATTAGTAATTATAAACAGTAATCCTAAAATGACTGACTCTTAAATGAGTCATTAGTCATGTGCTGTAAAACCAGCAAAACCCTAAAACCCAGTTTATCAGATTATTCTGATAAACTGTAAAACTTGTAATAAACCTAAAATAATCAAATAAATATAAGTACTTGTATTCTGACCACATAATGCCCCCGACATTCGTATCCACGAATTTTCCAGCCTTTCGACGTTTATCCCCAATATTTGACGGCACGTGGTCAGGGGGCAAGCTGGGGTCCTGAGCTTCACTCCTAGGTGATACACGGACGCTGGCGAGCCTTTCCGCGGTAGTAGATACCTCTTCTTCCAAGGCTTTAGGATCCGACGAGTCATCCTCAGAATAATCATCTGTACCAACCTCTGAATTGACGCTGTGTTGTCCCTTACGTAACTCCGACCCATGGATACGTGATTTAATTAATATGATTCAAGACGAACCTATTTATGTCGACTGTGAAACCGACACGTTCTTGTATCAGGGATCCTATTCTATTAAGAAGACACCTTGGAAACACACCATTGTTTGTCGCATCGGTCCTGCAGGTACCACTAAGTGGAAACCCTCAACCGAATTCTTAGCTAAACTAGAGGAGCCTAAAGAGTTTGAACAAAAGCTAAGACTCGTACAACACATGCACACAACAAGATTGCAGTCGAGGTAATGCCGATTGAAACGGCATTAGATCGTAAAAACATGGAACTAGCTAAGGCCATGGATCAAAGACTCAAAACTCTAAGAGAACCTGAAGCTCGCACTCGACTACTTAAAGCGCTGCTTAAAGAACAGCCAGGAGTTGCGAAACAACTGAAGAAGATACTTCAACAATCTAATGTTGTCAATTATGTATCTCAGGAGTCTACCCCTCCTGATACTGAGGTTGCCCTTTCCAACAGGACTATGGTTCATCCAGCCAGCGTTACGCAGAATCTGACTGACTTAGAGGAGCTCGAAAGTAGAGTTAAAATTATACATAATTTAACGCATCGAGCATATGAGCATACTTATAAAATGGTTATTCGTGCAGGGCTTGATCACCCGGCGCTGAAAGAAACCATACGTGAAGTATACCGACGCTGTACTGATTGTGAAAAAACCAGATCAAGCGATACGGTTGGGCACCCCTAAAAAAGTATGACAGAAGACCAACCGATGCGCCGAGTCATAGTCGATTTGGTTAAACTCCCGCGATCCAAGCATACTGGCGATGTATATATCTGTCATTTCTTATGTGTGGCTTCGGGCTATAACTTGCTTTATGCAATACCGAACAAACGTCCACAAACAGTGGCAGAATTATGCTATCACGTCTTTAATGACTTCGGTTTCCCCGAGTACTATGTTCTGATAACGGTAGTGAGTTTTGTACCGACGTAATGGAGGCACTTATACTCGTATCAGGCATGACCCATAGGCGTGGTGTTCCTTACAAACCTCAAACGCAGGGTACAAATGAGACACGTCATAGAGAACTTAAGAAACTCTTGCGTACCGCACTAGACGACGTTTAGGATATGTGGCCTTATCATTTGAAATGGGTTCAGACTCAAATAAATAACTGCATGAATCCTCAAACTGGAACACTCCCGTTTCACTATTTCTTTGGCCGCTATAGTGAATTACAAGCAACGTTTGATAAAACTGCGCCCGAGAAACACGCTACCCCGTGGCTACAAAAGATCGAGCATATGCAGAACGTTGTTTACCCCTGTTTACTCGAGCACAAGAATCGCGTCCTACTTAAAGCGTATGACCGATGGAATAACACTAAAAAACATTGTTCAGTTCAAAGTCGGCGATTACGTTAACATTATAAATCGAAACGCCAACGTTACCGAACTCTCTTCTAAGACGATAGGACCTTTTGTTATTTCCTACCATGATGAGAAGAGTGATACTTACGAAGTGAATAACATTGATGGTACTAGCGCAACTAATCTAGGCACTCACCGTATCCCTACCTCCGAACTCTCATTCGCTTGCTCATTTGATTCTGATGTACCAGTTATGGAGTCACAAGTCAAAGATATAATTGACAAAACATCCGAAGACGGTTACACTTACTACAAGACCCGTCTCATGGATGGGACAGTAGCTTGGCTAACCTCCGATGCATTTCGTGAATCTCGCGACTTTCTTCGTATCTTTAATAAGAAATGGAATAACGTTTACATAAGAACACACGAGATAAACGAAAAGGGTTTCCTCAGGTGACTACAAACCCTGACGGATCTGAAATTCCCTATTTGCCACCTACTTCCTACGTGACTAAACTTTCTGATCTACTTACCAACAGTGCAGAAAATTGTTCAAACTTACCTACTAATGAAGAACAGCCTTTGGCTATTACCTTACCAAATAATAAACGTAAGGCGCCTACATCGGAAATGGTTACTGGACCAAATACTAAACGACATAGAGTACAACATGAGTCTTGAATTCGTACATATAGGCACATACTTACTAGATAAGTCATGACGAAACCGTTTTTTACTTTGGTTTTCGCTTTACCAACTAGATCGTATCTTAACGTACGTTCGTAGTTCTAACAGCTACTGGGGGCTATGTAGAAATACGGCCTCCGGTCAGTCTAAAATATCAAGATCAATTGAGATAATACATTGGTTTTTATTTGAATTTTAAATAATTTAGTACAAGCTCTTTTTCCAATATTTCCAAAGTGTTCTAAATTCACTTTGATGGCTCCAATAGCCTGAGTATTTGGTATGACTCATCTACTTGGACCTATTTGAGACATTAGTAGATGTAGGATATTATAAACTAAATTTTATAATCTCCGAACTACTACTTATAGATTTTGGTCCTCCCGCCAATCTCCAATATCCAATAAGTCTTTTTCTTTTTTTAACTTTTCTTCAGATGGAACTTTATTTATATCAGCTAATGTATTAACGTGACTTACGTTATTATGTCTATTTACAAATTAGGCAAGTGGTCATGAACACTTAGTACTTCTAGTGAAAATTATTCAATAAAGAACAGCTAGAGGTACGCCCTGTGGGATCGAGGATATTTAGGCTCTTAACAAGAGGCAGTCCCGATCATTCTTACACAAGCTACCACTGCTAAATCCTAACTGACTTTGTATTTTAGTTTAATATAGTTTGAAACCTAGTAATTTTCCATCGAAATTTACATCTCTCACGGAGTACCGGGGGTAAACCTCGCCAGACATATGGAATATCTAGTTGCAGCATTGTCTCGGGGTATCGCCCCTTTCCACGCTTATGGCTTCCATGGCTTCTGCTGGCGACACCCCGCAACCGATTAGTGATGTTAAAAACTTGCATCCTATCCACGGCTATATATGGTCTGAACATTAATGCCTGGGCTCCACCTATATAGAAGGATGCGTTAGATCTCCTGTTTGAGCGCTTTAACTCAGTACTCATCCAAGCAGCAGCCATCATCACGGGCACTAAATACCCTCGGTTTCCCAAATATCAAACAAACTTATTCCACTTTTGCGGCCTGTTCCCCGCGCTACCATTCGCGGACTACCTCAGAGGTTGTCTAGGAATAAAACTCGACTCAATAGCCTGCAAAAATCCTCTCACTCCTCTGACGCAACCCGCCTGGGCCCACGACAAATCATCACTGCGTTTCTCGTACAGTATCTATGCTCACCTGAAAACTGTACACAGAACCACGGGCGGGCATACACCCAACCATGTAGTCCTCCGCCAACGCTGTGACGACATCAGGAAGAACTCAACAAAATCTGCTCTATCTGGCCCGGTAGACACAAGTTCACCACCAGCCATTTTATCTGCATTCAACAATTGATTTGACGCATCCTGGTAGGCCCGAAATTGCCGCCCATTGGCCCTAACCTCCTCCAGCAATTACAAGAATGCTACGACTTCCACGGTACCTGGACCCTCCACAAACACCTTGTATCTTTTTGAAGAACCACCGTACCCTCACCCATCTCTGACACGTCAACAGATGCTCCCCATACCCCGAGGCAATCACGCTGTTGAAGTACTACTTCCTAATTTCGGTTCAAACCAAATCATCGCGCTTGTCTGCACTAACCCATTCCACGGCACTACACGCGCAGACTCGAACCGTACCACAGAGGTGGGTACGCTACTTAGTAGGTCAGCAAGCGAATACATGGCACATTCGATGGTAACAGTGTTGTTTTGTCAGCATCGGCCCGAATTGACTCAGCACATATCCTCCAACGTCGACTCACTTGGCCCAAGCTTCAAACGAAAATTTACTGACCACTTCTTCTCATCGATCTTTTCCGAATCACTACAACGGCTATGAAAACCGTACCATTTGTTCATACATTGTAACATACGTACATTTTAGCTTATCATTCTTGAAATAAATAATATCACCCTTATTGCGACGACATCTCATTACTTAACCAAAAAACTCACAGATGTATTTGAAGGGAAAAAATACTGCCGCGTTAGCTACCATTCCTACCCGAAGACTTTGGAATCAAGTATTAAAGCACAACTGGAGCGCAGAAAGATCGAATACTGTTAAGTCATCCACGTGGCCGCCGCTCTAGGCCAAGCACCTGAGGCCTCCACACTTAGTGTCGCTGACATCAAAAATGCATTTCACCTAGTGCTTGTACACACGGACGACGTGATGCACGTGTCATTCTGCCACCACGCTGACCTCAAATACTTCGAACTCTGTCTCAATTTTGGAAATGGTAACAGCCCTCAACTAACATCTTGCCGCAGCCTTGGATTGAGGTCTGTGGCAACACAAACTTATCCTTTGGCGTTGGGTCGATGACCACCTATTCCTGCATCTTCTATTCTCTGGCGTGCGAGAGACGCGAACTATTTGAAAAACCTGCGATACGTACATACATACATACATATATACATACATACATATATACATACACATACATACATACATACATACATACATACATACATAGATGCATACATAAATACATACATACATACATACATACATACATACATACAAACAAACATACATACATACATACAAACATACATATATTTAAATACGTACATACATATAAACATACAAATATACATATAAGCATATATACATACATGCATACATGCATACATGCATACGTACATATATACATACAAAGTTCGCTTACTTACTGACCTTTTTCTCCGGTGTTCAGTCGACGTCTGGTGTAAACATACATACATGCATACATACATACATGCATTCGTAGATACATACATAGAAAGCTTGCTTGCAGATTGTATTACTGACCCTTGTGTCCGGTGTTCAGTCGACGTCTGGTGTTTGATTCAGCTATCTTTGTTGTCTGTCTACGTCGGGTCTACTGGAAGTCGTTATTCCTGAGCGGTTTGTTCCTGGAGGTTGTACAATTTATATACTTTTGCGCTACGCTTGGATTGTATTGTGTCACCGCACAAAGTATATCTACATACAGCCTTAGTTCTGTGTACAAGCTCTCAGCAGTATAAGGGTGCGCAGAAAGATTTTAGTATGTATGTAATTGTTCGTCGTGGAAGATTCTTCAGAGACTGGTGTTGAAAAAGCAAGCTCACTATTAAACACGCGGCCATGTAAAATACCGAACTGGTGTCGAACCCTGGTGTCATCAAAACATTTACAGCACTGGAAAGTCACTAAATGTACATAGAAATTTTCATATGTACTTTCAATTTTTCATTAAAATAGATTTGAGAAAAGAATTCAAACTCGCATTTAGAGAATTTGATTGGGTAATTAGAAAACGTATCCGTATATCTGTATGTACATTTAGTGACTTTCCCATGTAGGCCATGTACTTTTAGAGTATTTCTTCATTGATGAATGATACTACTTTCCCTGGGAGTTACACCACAATAGGTTTACCTAGTTCAAAGATCACTCCCCTCTCGAGGCGCGATGCTATTTTATAGCAGCTTTAAATCTCCCCACAGTCATCTACCTCGCAGGCCTGTGCTCAGCGCGATTCACTGGCTAAACGATTACAATTATGACCGACAACATCAGTGCAGTCGCTTGTATCAGCACACGCTCACCGAATATTCCTGAAATGCTCAATCTGCTGCGACTATTATCAGAACTAGGGATGGTATATGACTTCGCCGTTTCTGCGGCACATATATATACCTGGTAAATGCAGCACCACCGTGAGTACATCAGTCGCACCGGCTCACACAGCCCAATCTACTAGACCACTCTGAAAACTCGTTCTGTACCTCTCCCACTGTGTAACACATGATACAATAGCTATCTTTAAAATATATATAATAATAAATATAAAAAAAGATACGCTTCAAAACTACCAGCTATTTCGATGACTCGGTGAATTCACAATATTTTATTTGAGAATTTTCGATCTTCGACCAATGACTATTTAGTATTTACTAACATTTAATCTAGTGCTTACTCATTTACATTCCACTAGCTCCCGCCCGACTCCGTTATACCAACTTAATGCTCGTTGCCTCTCATGGTTCACGACAGGCCGTACAGGAAACTATCTACTGGAGCATATGAAAACAACGTTCACATAACCATAGCAGCCTTCTAAAAGAGCTAGTGCATCATCTACACAACGCCAATTCGTCAATCTCGCTCAGTACGAGGGCCACCTTCCCGATACTTGGTCACAAACTGGCGATTTGCCGGATCACGTGTTTCCTTGGCTCTCATCGTTAATATGGCTCAATAAGCGTGACCCCTCCGTGGATAGCATCAAAATATGAGCCACACACGTACGGTCTCTTTATCGTATGCAGGGACAGGTCCTCCCTGAAAAATTCGACGTCGCCAAGCTATACATGAAAGCCATGCAACGTCGTCGCGTGTCCGGAGGACGTCTGTCACCCAAACGAGACCGACACCCATTGACTCCAGTTATCCTTCGTCATCTGCCGTGGCCACAACTCGCTAGCAACCTGAACAACCTTGGAAGCCTGCGTCAACTCACTGCTTTATCATTTGGCATCTTCACAACCATGTTAACAGGAGAGTTCACGGTACCAAACGGGGTCGCACACTCGCATCATCGCTATATCAGTAGGTAAGGGCTCAAACGGTACCCCACACGTATGCAACTTACCTTATCGACTTCCAAAACAAGTATGGAACCGCCAGTGACACTTGCCATTCCCAAGCTGCGGTAAGACATGCGTGATAGATATATGTCCCTACCGGCTCTTAGCAATCTGGCTGTCTCGAATCGCCACTGAACCTCCTAATGATCAACCCCGTATAAATGGCCGTTGAAAGCCCCTGTCCCTCCTTGATGTTGCCTGAACTTCGGCGCAACGCTATACGGTCACGGTGTCAGCGTACCATCTGGTCTGCGCTGTTGTCGGGCAACAAAGTGGTCTCTAACCACCCTTTGTTGGCGCTGAACTTCAGTCAGATTTCTACAAACAAATCTTGAGACGAGTTGGCTTTATTAAAATTATTCTTCCACCAGTTTTTAAATTGGTAGAAGCAATGTCTTGAAGTTTATTGGATGCACGTTTATAGCTATAGCCAATTCGCCGGTCGCGACAGTGACCTGTAAAGTACAGCTTATGCTGCGTATGTAAGCAGTACTGTCCACGATCACAGCAGCACTCTCCTTCTCTCGGCTAATCAATTGATAAACTTCAAGACACTCACCCACTCAGATCCAATGACATGCATATCTAAATAAATCTCTGATATGCGCATGGTCACCGTTCTAGCGTGCTGTTCGCTCTGCGCTGTTGTCTAGCAACAAAGTGATTTCTAGTCACGCTTTGTCAGCACTGACATTCAGTCAGACTTCTGCAAACAACTCCTGAGTTGAGTTGGCTTTTGTATTTTTGAATTGTCGCACAGCGGTCTTCCAGGCTGTGGGGGCAAAGAGATTAAATAAAAACATATATATAGGCGCGCCACTTTTGAGAGACTACAGTAGTAGGCGTATTTCTATATACGTAAATAACGTTTTACGCCGTCAGCCCGAGAGTAATTTGGGACTTGTTCTTAAATTAATATAAGTATAGGTGGGTCAGCCTGAGAGAATGTAAGAGTAATTTGAGACTTCTTCTCAGATTATTCTACTTATAGAATACGGGCCACCGGCTAGCCGAGAGCCGAGGTCCGAGACTGAGTGTGGTAACAGAGAATATGATATATTTATTTCTAGAAAATATATCCAAGTGCTAAAGTGTTCTGCATAAGGTTTCTCATACTGATCATATGAGTTTTTACCCTGGCCAACCCAAGTGGTTGAACACTAGTGCAAACACCATCAGTATATAACTGAGGGTTAGATCATAAATAAATTCATTCGAATGCACCATACTCTAGATATACTAGCACTTTACTATTAATCCCCACACCGCACGCTAACAACTTAACAACTTAGATTTAAAGTCTACTACATTGCACTCTATCAACTTTTAAGTAATGGTAAATAGTATATCCTAAGGTGGGTCCACTGTCATAAACAATCTTGCACGCACGTTTTTCATATTGCGAAAGTATAAACCACCCAATATTGATAGATAGATAGAATAGAGATACGGGCCCAGTCTACAGAATCAACGAGAAGCTTGTCGCTCACGATAATGCTTTTGAACAAAAGAATGTACAAGGTGTGCAAGAAGCGAAACGATTGTGAAACAAAGTTGCCTGATTGTACATTCAAATTTTAGCCAGCGTATATCCCAAGTGTATATATCACGAATGCAATAACTGCAAAGCTTATCTGATCATGCGATACAATATGCTTCTGTACAAGGAAAGTGTATCTAATGAAAGGCAAGTCGAGGCACTGGATTATCATTGGACTGGTTGAGCTTTCATATTCGAGCACAAGCGAACACACGAGAGACCAACAATATTGATCAGTATTTCTACGAAGACTATGTGTTACTATGGCTAGAGACGATGCGTGAAACCAACAACAAGTGCTTCATTGTTTGGGAAGATGAAGGATATCGTGCCGAAAATGAGACAAGCGTTAAAACGATAAGAAGATAAGAGTCAAATTGTGGTTCAGGGACATAATAATTATCAACATAATGGCTCACAATTCCGACATGATTGTACATTATTTTGGACCATTTACGATATCAGTGACCAATGAAAAAAAACGAAATGTAGAGGTTGGTAACGTCACACGACGGGTTGAGTGTCTTAAAAAATCGGGTCTCAACGACAAAATTATTCTTCGTCACATCGCACAGTTGAAACATTACATTTCTTACACCTTACTACAAGTGTCTCGGTCTTTTCCTCTTTTTGTTACTATCATTATTAGCTCACTTAGCTCAATACCAAGGGCTGAAGCTAAAATCCAGGAGAAAATCATATTGAGATACTTGTCTATATGGTTCCTCACCTATCACTCACTAGGTCTAGACTTATTTCCGATGTCAGTAGCTAATAATGAAACGAGATTAATTGAATATTTCCACACTTCAGATCTTATCACAATCACTGAGGCTATATAGGGAATATATCTATTATCCAACTTTTGAAGAAAAACCAATTTCAAAAATCTCAACACCAACTAACACAGTAAACGAACCCCATCACTGGACAACTAGCTCTGTGCGCACCTAAGGCTGGCTTGGGGGGGCCTCTAATAGTGCTATTTCACCTTGCTTTTAGGGTTTTAGACCAGTATTCCTTTGAGTCTGAGTCCTTGTCTTGTATATATTGAATGTTTGGTAGTGAAACCACCTACAATCTACTATAGGGTCCTCCAGCTCAAATATTGTGCAGCATTATCTGATTTCCAGAAGTCACCATTTTGATTTACGTATATATTTCTGTTCTGTTTTGTACGCAATCCAGATATAATATTTTTTTGTTGAAGACATGTTCCTACTATGCTGTTTTACATACACTTACGCATACGCACATACATATATATATGCAAATACACATACTAATACACAGTGTTACTTTCCCTTCCTCGATCTCTGTACAGTAGACCCGCAACAGGTACAAAGAGGTAAAGCATGCACTCCGCGTCTGAGTATTGTTGACGACTGTGTGCGAGAGGGTGATATTAATACTGTTCGTGTAGTTGATCTTGCCAATATGCGCCTAGAACGAAGAGTCGGACATCATCTTGAACTAAGTGATAACTGAATTCAGCCTACACAGAGATAATGTCGCCGTGAGCAAACCTTCTGCGTCGCCGCTAGTATCCACCCAGCAGCCATTCGAGATGCCGTCGCGTCAGACATAAATACGAAAAATGTGATATTTTCAAAATTTGATCCAATGACTTTCTGGCAGTTTTCGCCGTGTGCGTTAAATATCCCTGAGATATGATGCCGACGGCCATTGACGTACTTGTAAAAAATATGGTTTCCTTGTGAATCTCTGTCGGTGGTAGCGATCATTTTCACCTTCGACAAAAGGTAAATCCGTTGAAATTTGAACCATTTTTACTCTTGAAATGTGTCATCCTGAAATTCCAAGTTAGCTCTGTGTCGGTTCTATACAGTATTAGCTTGTAGTGTTTCCCTTAGCCACCAGCATAGGTTTTAACTGCATGTATCATGTTCACGAGCTCCTGTACAGTGACGGCTGGTTCAGATGAAGTTCTCCCATGCGTATAGTTGGTAAGTACAGGACTTGTAGTTTTTGGTCGGCACCTGAAATTTTTTCATGAGCTCCCATTAATCGTATGGCCCGCATCCGTCCAGATTGTGCCATTGCCTTAAGACGGTCAACCCATTCTATGAAGAATTCCGAAATTTTCGAATTAGTAACCGAATTAGCAAAATAACCTTCTTAGCTTTTGCACATGTGTCAGCATCCCTAAGTTGTCGCTCCGCTTGATAACCCATTCCATATGTTGTATGGCCTTGTATGGCCTTATCCAACGTAGAAACCGATTGTTGAGTCTCAGATAACAAAATGGTCTAGCTTAGTATGGACCTCTGCCTTGGTTGTTCATACGGTATAGAATTAGAGGAAAATTACGTCGCCATCTCATCAGTATGCAATAGAGATTGCCGATCAATTCTGAGCATTCATTTCAACAACCGAACACGGGTTTCCTTGCCGTAGTAACTTCATTCATCGTGTAACAAAAAAATATACATAACTGTAATTAATTATAGTTGGCTTAACCTGTGAAGAACGTAATGAAATAAATACAGTAGTTCGGTCACTTAAAAATGTGGTCAAACCCGAGTTACGCTTAGCAAAAACTGTTAAGTCTGAAACAAGTAAACTCAATCATAAGTGTCATTGGGAATGGCGCGCCTGCTATACTTCTTAATCACGATCCTATGCGGAACGAGACTTTATCTACCATCGGGTCATGTGAAAATACCAGTCCCTATGGGTTCGGATGAGTCATCACTTCTATCTCATTGAATTATCTATTCCACTGATCGGCCCGGTGCTCTGATCCGGTCCCCAAAGATTCTTCTAGGTCCGGACCTCGGGTCCGATCCTAAATATTCGGCTAGGGTACTTTGCCCATAGGTGCTCGTCTCGTATATATAGGTGACTGTTAAAAAATATATATATTTCACATCAGAAGTCATCGCTCTTTATTATCTACATGGAAGTATGGCCACGCATTTACAAATCACGGACTACATATGAAAACGATTGAGACTACCCTGCGTAATACGTGGCACTTGGACTAGCTCTATGCTGGCGGCTCAAGTGGTACAGAACATGCGTATCATCGGCCTACCACCCCCGCCTCCCTCCAGACTTATTAGCTGACGGACTACGGTATCTGTGGTGACCACACTTTTGAACTCGATATCCAGATACTTCCCACGAATCAAATCCATCGGCCCCAACAAATGCCAACAGTGCCGCCGCCTCCGGACCAACGCCTCTCCTCCCATGGATATAATCAATATCGCTATCGACTGTATCATCTACGCAACAAATCCCGCGCGCGACTATTCCAAGCCAAAATCCGAGCGCATCAGAACCTACTACGGTCGTATCTCACTTTGCACGGACCAGCGGAAGGGCTGCTACGGATCTTCGACCGCATCTGGTGCTATGCCACTAACCCACAAATCGTCGGAGGGTTCTATTATGACTTAGACAGACCCTGGGTTTAGCGACATCCAAACCACTCCTTCCGCCCACGTCTGACCGCCCAAAGCAATGCTCAACTGTTCAAAGATATTGCGTACCAACGACGGTCGCCGCGCCAACCCTACATACCGGGTACCGATGACACAGGCGCAACTTTCGCTGGCTATTTTGAGGACCTATTCAACTCTACAAACCCGTATGTGGTCCCACCGGACACCGAACCCTCTCTCGATGTCACTTCCACCATACGCCCCGACGATGTAATGGAGGCTATACTACGCTATCCCGATAAGGGGCCTGGCCCCGACGGGATTCACATCCTCCTCCTGAAGGCCGTAGTGGAGCGCTCCACCGAACGCCGGACATTAGGACGTCCCGACGCCAATAGCCCACTGATTAGACTCCATACCAAAGCATTCACTGAGCTCGTGAAGGCGGGTAACTTCCCTGCAGCCCTGAACTGCAGCCTCTTGACAGCACACCCAAAGAAAGCCGGTGCAGATACCACCTCCTCTGCCGATTTACACTCCATCACGCTTACGCAAATAGTCAGACGCATCTTTGAACAGTGCTTTCTTAATCTGATTACGAGCCACCTCGGCTCTGCTACCCATGCAACCCAAACTGGCTTCAAATCACAGTACTCCTGTCATACCCAAGCACTTGCCGCCATGGAATCTGAGACACAGGCAGAAGAGGAGTGGAATGACGTCTGTCTGGACATTACCAAAGCATACGACAAGGTCGCTCTCCCACGCTTATGGGTACTCCTGCGCCACGATGGAATGCCCGAAAACTGGGTCAACTGCCTCCGCGTGCTACTTGAGAGGGTCCCTACCCGAGCGACATACCGCGGCACGCTCTCGCCTCTATTCCATAGAACGAATAGCATCTTGCAAGGCTCAATCGTCGGCCCCAGCTCTTTATTATCTACATGGATTCCTTAGCTGGCACGCTAGCACAATTTCGGCCAAGCTCCTCGGCGATTCTTTATTTGTCGATGGCACACGGATCCAAGCCCCTCAATCGGTTCCGCTCCAGCCCTCCTTAAATGAGATTGATGCGTGGGGACGCAAATCTGGTCTCGAACAGGGTGTCATTAAACCCCGAGTACGATCTACCGACTTGCGACACGCGGCGCCGATCCTCCGTATAAATAGTGAGCTTATCACGCCGACGCTTGCAAACGCACCTTGGAACACACGTTACCTCCCCCTGAAGATGGCGCCCACACATGCCGAACCGAAACATTCCAAATATCTGGGGTTCCCTCTCTCTCACGGAGTACCGGGGATAAACCTCGCCAGACATATGTAATCTCTAGTTGCAGCATTGTCTCTGGGTATCGCCTCTTTCCACGCTTATGGTTTCCATGGCTTCAGCTGGCGACACCTCCAAACCGACTGGTGATGTTCAAAGCATTCATCCTATCCACGGCTATATATGGCCTGAACATTATTGCCTGTGCTCCGCCTATATGGAAGGATGCGTTGGACCTCCTGTTCGAGCGCTTTAACTCAGTACTCATCCAAGCAGCAGCCATCATCACGGGCACTAAATACCCTCGGTTTCCCAAATATCAAACAAACTTATTCCACTTTTGTGGCCTGTTCCCCGCGCGACCATTCGCGGACTACCTCGGAGGTTGCCTGGGAACACAAGTCGACTCAATGGCCAGGACAAATCCACTCACCCCTCTGACGCAACCCGCCTGAGCCCACGACAAACCATCACTGCGCTTGCGTACAGTATCTATGCTCACTGAAAACTGTACACAGAACCCCGGGCGGGCGTACACCCGACCATGTATCCCTCCGCCAACGCTGTGACGACATCAGAAAGAACTCAACAAAACGCTGGTCCAACATGGAGATCGCGGCAATGGCCCGGCGCCAATACTACTACCAACTGGTTGTGGGTAGACCACCAACCTCAAACCGAGACACAGCCAGACACGACAGTTTCAACCGCTGCCTCGAGCCTACACCAATTCGGCTCTGTGCTATGATTGTAACGAATACGTACATGTTCACATTGCTCGACTACCGCACCGACGGCTATCTCTACCCTGTCTGCCCCGGTAGCCACATCGTGGGAGGGACCAGATACTGTGAAAGTCGTGGCACTCCTGTAATTGCTGAAGGAGGCCAGGGCCAATGGGCGGCAGTTTCGGGCCTACCAGGATGTGTCGAATCACTTGTTGGATGCAGATAAAATGGCTGGTGGTGAACACCTTGGATCTTTTCTCCAGCATGTAGAAGAACCACCGTACTCTCACCCATCTCTGATACATCAACAGATGTTCCCCATACCCCGACTAATCACGCTGTCGAAGTACTACTACCAAATTTCGGTTCAAAATAAATCATCGCGCTTGTTGGTTCTGCCTATGATACTTCCGATCCAGGCCAGCCAGCACATACCGAATGCATCCGTGGTCTGGTGCGGCATTGGCTCACCCCCATCCTCGCTCCTCGACCGAATTATGACGGATAACCTGGTCTTACTCGGTATTTTATACTTTGCACTAACCCATTCCACGGCACCACTCGCGCAGACTCGACCCGTACCACGGAGGCGGGTACGCTACTTAGTAGGTCAGCAAGCGAATACATGGTACATTCAATGGTATCAGTGTTTTGTCAGCACCGGCCCGAATTGACTCAGCGCATATCCTCTATCGTCGACTCACTTGGCCCAAGCTTTAAACGGGAATTTACTAACCACTTCTTCCCATCGATATTTTCCGAACCACTACAACGGCTATGAGAGCCATACCATATGTTCATACATTGTAACATACATACATTACAGCTTATCATTTTTGTAATAAATAATATTATCCCTAAGAATCATGTAAGAACGAGCTGTCAGTCTTGGACTGCTTAAGACATGCCATTGCGTATTGCACATGTGCTATGTACATTAGTTACCATTTAAGCTAACAATAACACTGTACATACAGTATTGTGTATTTCAAATCGCTTTCAACGTACAAACAATAGGTGGCTTCTTTCCCAAGAAGAACCCTGTCGAAGAGGACAAAATAACCACATCTATAGTAGCGATAAATCTGAAGCTGACTACATAATACAGATAGTGCAAATGTCGCTAGCTTACTATGTACGTGGATAAATAAAAAATACACCATTAAGATGGTAACTACGGAAGCTGCTAGTCATCTGCTGGCACCACAACCCTAATGCTAAAGTAGTTAATAATACATATATTAAAATGAGTATGTATATTACCCTAAAGTAGAGCTCACTCAGCCCACTGCTCAGTGTTTGTAAATGAGAGAACCGTGAATACTGTACCACTGGGCCTTGACTGTAACACATACCAGTTATATCTACTCAGATCATTGTTCGATTTTTGGCTCAAAACGGGCGTTGGACAATAATGAAGTTTGATTGTAGAGACTTTATTGGATTGCCTTTGATTTAACTCAAGGTGATATAATATTTTCTATTAATACGACATCTGAGGATGAAAAAGAACAGAAATCAACGTGACACTAGCCCGTTTGGTTTTGGAGGCGCAATACTCGCTTTCTACGTTGGAGAAGGCCAAATAAAATTTGGAGATCGTGATAGACACATGGAATACTAACACATGTGCAGGAGGCCACGGAAAACATTCATCTACAAATAACTATGCCAACTTTGAGGACTCTTGAATTTTGACTCCTCTACTGCGAATAGTACAACGGCCCACATGGCGTCGGGTGATGATTGTTATAAGCAACAGATGACATCCACATCGCAACCACAGTAGGCTCCTCAACACCCAACGTAGGTATAAACAACACTGACGGGGCAGTTATCTAACAGCGTTGCGGATCGAACGATATGAACCGAATCAGTCCAGTAAAAGGCAGAATTTGCCGCACGAAGCCGTTACCTCAAGTGTCACTTTACGATATTGTACACGTTACTCTTACACGCACGAAGCCGTTACCTCACGTGTCACTTCACGATAATGTACACGCTATCCTTACAAAGCGTACGTTAAAACACCTCAAAATCAAGCACAAGGAATCCCGACTCCTGACGAGATTGCCGACAGCATTTGGTGGATTGAGTCGGGAATTCACAACTGTGATGAAATCCCCTGGCAGATTTTTTTTTTTGGAATTAGCGGATTTGCACTTTGCAAGAGTAACTCCACAGAGTCTCGTCGTCTGCAAAGTGTCCATTTGATGCATTTTGCAAGAGTGATGAAACCTCTACGGCAACCGCTTAATCATGGTCCTCATAGAAGATGCGTATGTGCTGCAGGATTTAATTCATAAATGTATCTATTGAGCCTTTGAAGACATGTTCAGTAGCGCTAGACAATCGGCCTCCAAAAATATGACCGCTCAAGTCATGTACAGGGCAGCTATCATTTAGATAACCCGCCGAAACTACAGCTGCATGTGTTTATCTCAGACTGGCATAAGAATGCGAAATTTCACAGATTTGATTAAGTTAATATTCAGATGGGCCTCCCATGTACCTTCGCAGAAAGAAAGGGCACTGTAGGCGTTATTGTACTTTATTGTGTAGAACGAACAAAATTGCAGAAGCCGATGTTGTTTGAGGAAGCCAAGGCTTTCATTGTACGCAAACAAATACAGTACTCGGAAGACATTCTATGGAGAAATGAGTTCGCATGAACGAAGTTAAAGTCTTCAGTACCACTGAATACGTAGATTCGTGGTATTAAATGCAAAATTTCTTTCATGGAGATGCGACAGTATGAGAATCCGTTACAAGTTTACCCCAATCATGTTGTGCTTAACTTCATAAACTGGCGAGACTACTCGTCTGAACAGATGCGTGACGTGAGAATCTTTCGCGATCGCAACAGATTCCGGGAGGTTCGCATCCACGATCACACTCGCGTACGGATGCGAACACATGAGCTAGCCTACACGCACCACTACCATCGAGTTCTCGGGTTTGTTTTTGATTGTGTGAGCAGAACCTTCGTCCGAGACCAGGACATGCAAAGCGCTGTCCTAAACATCAGCGTACATTCCAACGCCACAAGGTGACCGTACACATTCTGGTGGGGCTACTACACAACGTGTGTCGGGTACAAGCACATCGACGAGTGCGTCGTAAGCTTCAGGCAATAACTTTCGCCCACGCGTTAACTTAGTAGACGGTGTTCATGTGCCTGGTGAACCACCAGCAGCGATAGGAAAGACTGAAGTATTGCATATTCATGACTTGGTCGACGAGTCGTATCTGCAGAGTGACGATACGTTCATAGAAGACGAGCAAGCACCAGTAGGTTGGGTAGCAGGATCAGATTCGGAGTAAAATACTAAGGTGTCTGATGTGAACATGTGCATGTCATTTGGTCCACGGCAACAAGAATATCTGCAGTAAAAGATAAATTTTTTCCTGTCGACAACCGTGTATATGTTGCTGATAGTCATCACTCAGGCATCCGCAGATGAGGCACACCTATTCATTACACCGCCGGCTAAGGATAGCTATATTTGTTTGGCGAACAAAGCTTTCCAGACTCCGCGCTTGGGTAAAACACACTCAACAAAGGCACAATACAGAACAGCCGCTACTGAGGGTTGTACGTTTGAACTTGTGAACTTACCAGATAACATTGATATAATACTGGGCATAGATGTTGTGAGAGAGCTGGTATTAGGCTTAACCGGGTAAACATCAGCATTCCCAGAGATTTATCAAAATGTTATGGATGAATCTGTACGTTTGAACTTGTGAACTTACCAGACAACATAGGTATAATACTGGGCATAGAAATTGCGAGAGAGCTGGTATTAGGCTTAACCGGGTAAACATCAGCATTCCCAGAGATTTATCATAATGTTATGGATGAACTCCTGGAACCGACCAGTCTTTGTCGAATGGCCCCAGACTTGTCCGAGCCAGATGATATACGACTATGTTTATAACAGCATCTAGATACTAATGAGACAATTTCGAATGCGGCTCGATGTACATTACCGAGCAGGAAGTGTCGCTTTCTATACCTCGAGATAAATTGCTCGGCGTACGTCGGCAGACTAGAAACTTTGTATCCGATAAGTACAAATCACGTGTCACGAAGCAAGTTCACAAACGGGAACATGAGTTGAAACCAATCGTCGAACATCGGCGTTGATTACCAACCTTCCTTTGTTCGCGGTGCCATCCTTTACACCGTCGGGAGTACTCATCAAAGTCGTGTGCGCTTGGACTAACGGCAGATTGACGCACTCATAACGGGAGATCATTTACGCTACCGAATGTCAATAAGATCATCTGTAACTTGAGGGGCAAGCGATACTATACAACGATAGATTTATCAGCAGCTTACAATCGCTTACCGGTACAGGCAGACTCTCAGCACATGTTTCTGTTTACATGGGATAGTCAGTAATATGCTACTCATTTACGTCGGCTCTCTTTGGGTCGACGTCACTAACATCAAAATCAGCAATTTGATGGCAGGATTGGACGTGTAGTGCTATGCCGATGATCTTATCATTCTATCTGATGACTACAAGGAACATATCGTTACTGTCCAAGAGGTCATTCAGACGATTGACGGATGATAAATTCCAATTTAATCAGAGAAAGTGTCACCTACTGTAAAAGGGAAATGGTACTTGGGAAGAAGCTATTTGCGAAGGGGATTGACGACTATTAATCGACTGGCCAATTCCGCGATGTCAAAGGGATATCGCATCCGCGATAGGACTGGCGGAATCCTTACATGAACACTTACCCATTTTTGTACAAAAATTGGCCCCACTTCACATGTTCTCTAAGCTTAAGCCAAAGGAACCGGTTGGAGATCGTTGAAAACCAGAACATCAATTGAAGACAAACGTGTCGGCAGTCCGTATGCACTTCCCTGGTCGATGGGAAGCCACTTAAGTTGGTGAATTGTTTTAACTGGTTGACGGACGCCAACATTGAACTTTTCGTACTTACCTATGCTTTGGTTCACTTTCATGAACACCTAATCCATCAGATAGCGATTTACAGTACACACGGACCATAAGGCACTCAAATACATGAAAACTCAGCTGAAATTGAATAGTATGCTGCAGCGATGGCACATCATTGCGCAATTCAATTTCACTATCACACATGTACTTGGAGAGTTGAACAAGTTACAAGGCATGCGGAGCCGTGTTTATGAGTGAACGGCTGATATCAACTACTCAGCTGTGAAGTCGGCACCTTTCAATGTTGATTGTGGTCGCCGACATGTTCCGTTTGTAAACTTGACAGGTGACTTACATGGTCATATTCCTACGACGAATAGTTCGTAGCTCAAGCGGTTGGATGCACTGGAAAAGACAATCCTATCAAAACTTCGTCAGAAAACGATTGAGTATGCTGATGCTATGGTGAAGGCTACCGATCAGATGCGTAAATTCGATATAATTGAGACGGGGACATCATCATGATACTGACATATAGGGGGTGACGACTAAAGCCATGAAACCATTGCTTGGTCCATACGTGATTCATAATCGGGGAGTCAGAATTACTATCTGCGAGCGAAAGATAGAAAGTACAGATCGTCCAGTTCATGTAGTGGTGATCAGGCTGGTACAACGGGCCAGGGATCCACCATTGGATGAATCGCTATGGCGTGAAGAAGGTAAAAGTTTCAACACATCATTCGCACCGCCACAGTGAGGCGAATCAGCAATCTGAATACTCTGGTTGGAAGGCTCTCCTACATGGGTGACAACGGATACCTTCGACGATTCGAACGTGGTACCAGCATATCGGAAGTAGACATTCACAAATGTATGTATGATACAATATCTTACAGGATTGTTTCATTGAAATACGTATAAATAAACTACGTATTATTAGCTATTCGACACGCGCATAGCTTCCACACGAGCTGACACATACACAGATTCATATATCGCAATAGTTTGATTTTTTTTTTAAAGAACTATTCTTTTATTAAGATAGTGCTAAATCTGAAGCGAAACGCCGACACGACACGATGCGTAGCTAAAATTACAACATAATGCTATATGTGCATTTGATAAAAAATCAGAACAGAAACAAACACACGACGCTATGCGTCGCTAAAACATTAGTGTTGGCCGTGGGTGGCAAGTGTAACTATATGCTTAAAATGCAGGCGAGTACCCTGTACACTCTACCTCGGCGGCGAGCAGCCCTGAGGACATAGCGCATTGAACTTTGCATGAGCGCTTTTGAGTCGGTGATAACCCGCACCTTCGAGAGTGTTACATGCCACCCAGCCGATAGATTCGCGGATTCGTGTTGATTTGTTTTGGCATTACCACGTAGGATGCGGAACGTGTAAAGGCGCTGTGACAGAGTCACGAAAAGCTGCCTATCTCAAGTTTACTCATGAGTTCACAACGCCACACCCCTACAGTGAATAACACTTCAAGAATTAGAAACGAATATTTCATTAAGTATGTATATACACCAAGTATGACAGGTGTGGTCAGTGACAGTATAGAGTTGTGACTTGTACCCATTCGATCGTCGATGGCGCGGGCACGAGGGTATCACGTCGAATCACTCTAACATAAGAACGGTTACCTGGTATACTGGTAGGCATGTAGACATACGTACATTAGGCGGATAGAACGAGAACGTTTTTTCAATGATGTTAGTTATAAATGTTTGTGCGTTTAGTCATAGACGAAAAAGGCTCAAGTATGGGTCTAATATTTTGAACTTCTTACTTTTGTAAAGGGTTTGATGATTACGTTAGCATCCATACATACAGTTATACCAACATAAATACTCGTATCTCGCGAAAAATACATGCTAAGTACTCATAATTGCACATTTAATAACTATCGTACATATACACACACTTGACAGGGCTTTCGCGTGATACAAGATAGTGACAGAAAGTACGAAAATAAATATTTGGGAAATTGCCAGTATAGTCATCTCAATCATGTAGCAAGGAGTGAGAGACATCTGGCGTCGTCACAATTTAGCAACTAGAAGACCAGGGCCATAGATACGGGTGGTTTACAATTACACGTTGTTAAAGGAAATATCGACCCATGTAGAAACGCGATTAATAAACATAGCGGGCGCGCCGTTCACAACGGCACTTCTGACGAGTTCATTTATTCAGACTTAACGCTCTTTACTAAGCGTTACTCCGGTTTGACGACAACAAAGATGAGTTACGTGTTGCATTCGAGATAGCTTTAACAGGATTTTTGAACAGAGCAAAATTAAAAATGTACAATCCGACGACAATATTACAAACCCACCTACGCTACCCACACAAAAAGTGAGGAAATCAGCTTCGAAGTTTGTAAAGAGCAGAATAGACTTGAATGACAGAAATAGAGCGATTGAAATCACGCAGTGGGCGACGTTCAAGGTTAACCGCAAGTTTAAACTTATCAATCGATTTCGCTCACATAACATATTGTTTAGAAACTATTTTTCTCATATCATATAGGCTATGAGTCAAAGCTACAAGTACAGAAGAGACTATCAAATTGCCTGTGCTTACCGAAAGCTAATCGGAACACTATAGTGTGTTTGCCGGTCGTTACACGCATCGATATAACGTTCCCACTAAATTATATGGCTAGGTATATCAATAAACCCGTCCGAGAAACATTGACTGGCCGCTCAACGCATTCTGTAGTACCTGAAACAGACCTCACAACATAGTCTCATATATAAGTATGCGCCTGAGCTCCCTATTGTGTGTCAAACATGCGAAACACATAATTTTTGTTGTGCCATTCGATCTCAACCACTGCGACAAGATCAATTTTGACCGTGCGTATTTGCACGTCTTCGAGCACTGTTTTAAAGAGTGCCCAGCCAACGTGCTTGGTATGGCTGTTTCTCAAGCGCCTCGCATTTCATGTACTCTTGTTCTTAGAGTGTACGTAGATTGGAGTTAATCAGACTTTTACTTCTTGCTTCAGCGACCATTGCCGTGCAACAGAGTGTATCAAGTTGTGTTACTCTGTATCTGACGTGGTGAGCGTGATGCTTATATCCGCCCCTGCATCCAACGTTCAGAGACCTCTCTCTTGAGAGGGCATAGGTTTAATAGCAGACGTCCGTAAACCGTAAGATTCGAGGTGGGTCGTTTGCAGAACATCCTCGTCCATATGATCTGTGCTTGTGCGTTCATCCTTCGGGTTTGTTGTAGCAGTCACAATCAAACCCGTTGCTTGTTTATAGGAGACATCATGGCTGCTTTTATCACACATCTGCAAATTTTGAAATTCCAGACTACTTGAAAAGTATTGACAAATAGTGGCGCAGCGCATACACAAGAACCAGGTGGAAAACGATAAACATTTTCTCCAAGCAGATAAGAATGCAAAGCTCCTCTTTACATAGAAAAACCAACGAAATCAATGATGCGTGAACGTGCTTTTATCGAAGGTGGGCCTCAGAATACCAAAGGGTAAGGTAGATACGCGATACGTACCTTAGATTGAGACCGAACCCCGCATTTTCTCTGACATTGAGTTTTCCTAATATACATCACATGAAATCAGACTAATTATATTATTTTGACGGGGATTCTGTGCGAAGGGATCGAATTTAAATCTCGCTTACAATCATGACATAGTCATAATCATACAAACAAGTGTGATGTAGTATCATAGATTCTCCATATTGTAGATCACATATACAGAAGTTGAGAGTGGGTGACATTCTAGTATTACATCGCAAAAGAAACTCCATTGCAATGATTCTTAAAGGAATTTTTCTGGTCTAGAGTGGGTAGAATCAAGTTAACGAGCGTTAGCTCACTCGCACAATGTCTAATAAAAAAGGGACATTGCTTTGCTTTGCCTCGCTCGTCACTGATGTAATGCAGGTGGGATAAAATCGTCCAATTGGGTCTAATCTGCCTCTGATATATGAAAGTTGACGACGTTAAATATTTCTTCGTATTTACGTTCACGGGAAAGTAGGTTGTTATGGTCTAAAACCCAAGTCCAAGCGAAAGTGTAGGATCTCCGACTGCCTTGACGGGGGGATTTTGTAGGGGCTCTTGGGATAAAATCGTCCAATTGGGTCTAATCTGCCTCTGATATATGAAAGTTGACGACGTTAAATATTTCTTCGTATTTACGTTCACGGGAAAGTAGGTTGTTATGGTCTAAAACCCAAGTCCAAGCGAAAGTGTAGGATCTCCGACTGCCTTGACGGGGGGATTTTGTAGGGGCTCTGATTTGCCTCAGTTGCAATGCCTGAGATACCCGGTCAGAGAGGGCTGAGTATCACTGAGCGATGCCATCTATATACAGATGGACTGTTGTGCTAGTGGCGTTTCAAACAAACTTTACTATTAAACTACATTTGCATAATCCAAATTGACGATTTAGGTATGATCATTCGTAAAGGTCTAGGGTTTTATGGCTTTGGGGACACTCATAATAAATTGTAAGTAGTACCATCCTCCTCTTGCAGATAATAAATTGTAAGTAGTACCATCCTCCTCTTCGCAGAGCTTCCATGTGAGAATTTGTCAAATGCAGACTCGTGTACAACCTCCAGAGCGCTGAAACAATCGTCATATATACAACTTTCTGATCTCGAGCCCCTGACACATCCGGTAAAGTATAAATTTTCACACCATACCTTTGTAACAAGACTTCTTCTGAAGAATCTCTCGAAGTCAAAATATGTACAGTTATAGTAGTCACCTTGGTTCAAAGGATAGAACAGAAGAAATATTTTGAAGTCAGGATAATCAAGAATGCGTATTTCCAACCTAATTACCCATGCTTTTTATACCTGTAATTATGTTCCACCTTTTAGAGACGGAGTCTCCTTATTGCTATAAAACGATTTTTCGGCCGAGTATTTGCACCTCCAATGCAAACAAGATTTACCAGCCTGGAGCCTTGTACCTATTCATACTATGATTTCAGTATAGGTACACATATATAAATTACCTTATTGCTACATGGCATGCATGCATATAAATAGTAGAAGCATATTGCAAGCATACACACACACAACACACACATACACACACATATATATATTCTTATACGCAGACACAAAACACACACACACACACACACACACACACACACACACACACACACACACACACACACACACACACACACACATATATATATATATATATATATATTATATATGAATATAAAGGATTTTATACGCGGATGGGTGTATTTAGCTATATCCGAATGGAATACGTGAGTCGCAAGTTTCAGAAAACTGTGACATCATACTTGCCTTAAACTTGTAACGCAATAGACTAAGAAAATATATTCAAGTATCCTTGATAAGAATTTCTTGGAAAAGAATTTGTTTAACTTTTCTTCGGGCTTACTGCAGAGCACGTACCAAAAATACATGCATATATGTATATTTTGTATGGTTCACTGATTGTTGTGGCCGATTGCGAAATCGCGATTTACACAGTGTTGAGTGGAATACTGCGTGAAAACAATCTGGCAGATCGGGAATTATACTAATATCGGGCTTTATCGTACTGTGGAGCACATATCCAAATTGCATGTACGTGTATAAATTTTGGATGGTTCACTGATTCAATGTTACTTTGTGACGATTAATCTACAGGCAACATGTGCTCACATCAACAGCTACGTCGTGACAGGCGTTGTATGATCTTGATAATAGGTTCAGGCAAGAATAGCGTTGAATTAGAAATTGTCGAAAGTACCCTTGCCTTGTCATGGTCACCAGATAAACTCTTTACTTCAGTCTCATCGAGAAGACTGGCTGTACAGGTTGTATGAATTCGTCAATTGACAGTATAAAACCTTAAAAAAAGTCAGGAGTAACCTGAAACAAAAGAAACAAAACGAAAAAGGCAAAGGATCTTATAGATAATCACACACGTGACATTATACCCGAGTGTCCCTATTACCCCAAAATTTTGGTGCTATTGTAGCAGGAGGGAAGTTCTAATTTTGATTTGTTTTTAAACACTTAATATGCCGCAAGCATGTATGTAATGATGATGCACTTTGCGTATCATGCCCGAGAAAGTTACCGTTCCGATATGGCGCAAGATTCAGACACAAGCATTCGGGAGGTATATACCCAAGAAAATATACCAAAACTCGCACAGCGGTATTTTTTCAGCAATCATGAGACCTGATGGACTCACCACGCACTAACACAGCTGATGTATCAATCATGATCTGTCATCAAAACGAATATATAGGCCTACGCTATTGAAGGTAAACGATTCCTTTTTGGACGCATGTGTTTCTTTTGAAAAACAAAGCGATTTTGAACTGATATACATATTATCGTGTTTTCAGATAATTTGCTACCCTGTGCCGTACACTATAAAAGAAGTTCCTTCTACTTATAATCATATATAGATTTGTCAGCATCCTAATTATATATGAAGGATATGAGGTAAACTTACGTAGAAATGCATCGTGACAGGGAACAGGTATTCCATCACGCTTGCCCATTTTCAGGCACTCGCCAAACAGTTTGCAAAGCATGATCATGAAAAGGATGACCGGCGTGTCTTTTTACACAGAACAAAATATTAGCAAAATAGCAACACTTGTCACTTTTCGAAGATCAAGGATGTCTGTTATTTGTAGTGCTTGTATTTATTATTGATTTATGATAAACTATTGTCTTTTCTGACCAAATCTTTTATTCACTCGAGCAAAAACTGATTTTACGTGCGCAAATTAGAACGCTCAGAGACATCTTCATTGCCAGTATTAATGTTACAGCCATATGTTTGAACACTTATGTACAGGGATGTACGCTAATGTGTAGTTCCCATTTTATCAGCCATGTACTCTTGTTTTCTTTTTTGGGATTAAAAGATCTCATCTCCTCCACTGCCCCAAGTCCCCAACAAATACAGCATGATTATTGTATTCTGGCCTAGAATCGATCTTTAATTTTTTTACCAAAGCGCATTCATTCATCGGCCGCCTCTATACTAAATGTTTTCGAGTTACTACAGTTCTATGTATGTATATACATGTGTTAGGTATGTCAATAGGTATGCGTATGTCAACAGGTATGCATAAGATGTGTGAGTGAATAGGCGTGCATATCTAAGTGTGAATGGTCGTGCGTATGTGTACGAGGATAGGTATATGTATATATGCGCGTGTGTGCATAGGCATCTGTAGAATGTGTGCATAAGTATGTGGATAGATGCGTGTATGTGTGCTTAAATTGGTATGTGAAACAGTATGTGGGTAGGTGTGTGAATGTGTATTTGAATTGGCACGTTTTTATGTATGTGGATAAGTGTGTGTGTCTGAAATGGTATGTGTATATGTTTATGGACAGGTATTTGTATATGTGGATATATATACATGTATATGTAGATGTGGATATATATACATGTATATGTAGATGTGGATAGGTATCTTCTGTATGTGATGAGTATGCTTTAAGGAGTAGTTATGTGCAAATGTGAGAGCGAAAATAGACATATATGGTAAGTATGTGTCAATAGATAGGCGTATGTCATTCGGTATGTGTATGTGGATAGGTATGTGCATGTGAATAGCTATCTGTGGGTATGTCATTCGGTATGTGCATGTGCATGTGGATAGGTATGTGCATGTGAATAGCTATCTGTGGGTATGTCAATCGGTATGTGCATGTGAATAGCTATCTGTGGGTATGTCAATCGGTATGTGCATGTGTATGTGGATAGGTATGTGCATGTGTATGAGTATGCCAATCGGTATGTGAATGTGTATATGCAGTTATATATATATATATATATATATATATATGTGAATAGAGATATGTATATGCATGTGAATGAATGTGTTTGTAAATAGGTGTGCGTGTATGGGGGCTCCTTCATGTTTTTTGTCACTGGTTCATCCATTTTCTAATAAAACACGGCTGGGACGCCGCGGGGACAGAAAGTGCATAATTAATATCTATAGAATCACTTGATGATGAAAATCGATCTTCTTTGATACATACAATTATTTCTACGTATATATATATATACATATATACACATTTATATATATTCGTGATTCAATTTTTTCATGATGAATATGTTCATTGATCTCGTGTATACATGTATATAAAAAATAAAAGTATAGTACAAGACAATGAGGCAACCGCCCGGTCCATATGCATATTTCACAACGAGAGAATTATGCAATCTCGCCTCGTCTGCATGAGATCCCCTTTGAACAGCTCGATCAGATACACGTCTAATCTCTTTATGACAAAGTATGCAAAGCTTCCCGAATGCAGTAACACTTTATATACATACACACACACATATTTACATATCCACGTACATGTACACATGACTATTCGCACACACATACCTATTCACATACATATACAGGTGCCTGTTCACACACACACCCGTACAAATACTTATCCATATGAACATACATATGACTATTCACATACCCGTACACATACACAAACCTATTGACATTCTCATATTGACACCTGATACATAGACATTCTTATCCACCTACAAATATATATGCATACACCTGCACATGCTCATTCACACACACATTTAAACATACACGTATTTTTAAAATATACACATTAACATACCCCTACACATATCTATTGTCATACTCATACAGATTCCTATTCACATATAGATGCATATTGACGTACACATTAGAATGCCTCTTCATGCAGAAATACACGTAAATATATCTATTGGTATACCCATACCAATTCACTTACCCATACACATTTACGGGCGGAGTGGTTTGGGAGTTGGGCTTCTGCTGATGAGAGTATCTGGTGCTCTATATTCTTTCTGCGGACACTGTTCTGCAATATTTTATATCCACAATAAGTACATACATATGTAAGAAGGAACTTTCTATATTTGTGTGTTGTTGCTGTGTACTCTATTGTAGTATACGCCCTAACACTCATGCATGCACACACACTACGGCACCTAACCCACCCTCCCACACACTCGGAAACACTCATGCATGCACACACACACACGCGTGCACTCACTCACATACATACACGCATAACCTCTTTTACACATATATATCTACTAACCAACTCACTCACATGTTCACACTCGCATACACACTTGCACGCACATATATCTATACTAACTAATTAACTAACTCACTAACATGTTCACACTCGCATACACACACGCACGCACATATATCTATACTAACTAATTAACTAACTCACTAACATGTTCACACTTACACGCACATATATATATATACCAAATCACTCGCTCACATGTTCACACACGCACATATAACCATATTAACTCAATCACTCACGTGTTCACAAACGCACATATATGCATACTAACTCACTCACTCACATGTTTCACACTCATATACACACACGCACGCACGCACATATATGCATACTAACTCACTCACTCACATGTTCACACTCATATACACACACGCACGCACATATATGCATACTAACTCACTCACTCACTCACATGTTCACACTCATATACACACACGCACGCACATATATGCATACTAACTCACTCACTCACATGTTCACACTCATATACACACACGCACGCACATATATGCATACTAACTCACACACACTAACACACACGCTCACTTACTGACAGGAAAAGGGGATTATTTCTATTCTACAAAGTATCCCATACTTCTGAATCCCAGTGGAGGTGTCTACACATAGGCAAAAAGCGTCACAGACAGATTTTGAGCCTTGAATGTACAAAAATCGCTGATAATATGATGAGGGATTCTATCAACAAAGTATCACATACTTCTGAATTCCAGTTGGGGTGTCTACACATAGGCAAAAAGCGTCACAGACAGATTTTGCGCCTTGAATGCACAAAAATCGCTGATAATGTGATGAGGGATTCTATCAAGCTAACGTTTTCATTTTAAACCAAAAAAAATTGCCGTATAGCTGTACGCTTCGCTTTCAGGTTAAAACCAAAACCATTGCCGTATAGCTGTACGCTTTGCTTTCAGGTTAAAACCAAAACCATTGCCGGATAACTACGCTTTCAGCCCCCACGGCGTCCCAGGCGAGAATTTATTGCAACACTCCAATATGCCACGGAATATGCGATGGTAACTGATATATTCTGCGTGTTTATTTGATAATCCTGCCCTCTTACATATATTGCATAACATACATACATACATACCACCATATAGAACAACAAGCCATTGGAATTCATTCAGAACTGAAGTTATTAACATTCTATCATCCGCTTTATCGTACGATATGTATGGACCAAAGCTACTCGTGGTAGTTATATTTTATAAGATCACTGATAAATTTCAAACATTAACAAGAAAGAATGGTTATCACTTCGAACAACAAAACAAAGCGAAATTTATTGACTAGATTACTGTTCCATCATAACCTCGACGAGTCAAGTACTCAAAACGACTACTTTGCGATCGTTAAAATATATGAAGATTATAGACATGCCGTTACAAAGGCTGTCATTTGAGCTATCGAAACGGTTGCAACTAACAGCTTGGAATTATAGATCACCACACTGAAACTCACAATCAGACAAGTACACCCACAAATAAAAAACACCCAAATATACATAAATATGACGCAATACACATACATACATACCATCACCCACATTCATAAAAACACCAGCGAGACAACGACACACATATAAATACCAACACTCCAACCGTATATATACATATATATATTCATACAAACACACGCACATAAATTAACCACGCATGTAAGAACAGAACATAAAACTCAACAACACACGCACATACACCCGATCATTCCCTCTCTCTCATGTATGCACACAAAGCACGACACGAAAAAACGAGAAGGAAAAAAAAGACACCGACTCACACGTCTATACACACAGAGACCTCCCCTCACACGTATATATATATACAGACATACATATATATAGACATGCACACACAGACTGGGACGGAAACAGACAAAAAAATCACACGTATGCACACACACACATTAACACAGGAAAAACCACGAGACGGAAACAGACAAACATACACACACAGGTGTCACAGACAAAGACACAGATCCGTAAACGGATCTACAAGACCCTCACCATACAAATGTGTACAAACACACAGACACAGACATACATATATTTATATATAAAACCACAGATATTTATGCACACAAAGGCACAAACACAGACATGTATATAAATATGTAAAGACACGAACACAGACACATATTTGCATACAAAGGCACAAGCACAGACATACATATGCAAAAAATACGTAGACAAACATACAGACACACACGCAGACAGACAACCATATATAGGCACGCAAAAAATACGTGTACACAAACAGAGACACGGAAGCCCAAAAATTCCACACATACGTAAGCAGGTGTGCACACACAAAACACGAGAACAAAAACATACTTATAAATGACACGACACAGAAAGTGACACAAACATTGTGTGTACACACGAGGGTATACATATACATATACATATATATATATATGTAAATAAACAAGCGCACAAAAAGATATACACACGTACACACATACAAGCACACGCCTGTGGGAGTCGACAGGAGTACTTGAGATTTTGACTCTTATCTGACCTGGCACCGGTTTACGACTGCTTGAAAGTAGTTGAGCTACTATTTAAACGTTTTGGACGGTTCGAAAACCTATCATATTCTGTCGTTGCATGCACACGCACAAAACCGCATACACAAACATAGGCGCACACTGCACGCACAGACGCATGCATAGGCGCATACACAGACACGCAACACAGACACAGGAGCAGAGACAGACAGACAGAAAAATGCACAGAAACCAGACAAACACACAGGCGTAGACATAAAGACAAATACACGAAAATAGACATAGATACAGTGACCGAGACAGGCACACAAACACAGACAAAGACAACCGAGACCGAGACAGGCACACAAACACAGACAAAAACAACCGAGACCGAGACAGATACAGATGCAGATACATAGGCAGAGTCAGACACACACATATATACATTGCAATGTACGAATTAATTCATACCGTTTGGGATTTCACAAAATCAAACTTGTTTCCCGAAGGTTTTGCTTCTTATTGTATTAAAAGAGAGAGAGAGGTTCGAGACGGAGACCGAGACGGATACATATATATAGTTATGTAAGAATTATTTATACCGTGTGCACATATTTAGATTATCTTCATCATTGGAGTTTCATAAATACACACACACACACTCTCTCTACTCTCTCTGAGAGATAGAGTCTTGCCTCTCGCGAGGTTATGTTGCTGGGGGGGTTATTGTTTTAACAGAGTGGTTTTACTGTAATGAATGTAACGTTCGTACGGTGTCGTCAACTGTCCTATTTTAGCTTTTGATATCGAAAGTGACAAGTCATAGGGATAATCTACTCTATTTATTTCAAGTTGTCACTTCTTGTGTCAGCAACCAGCATAGCCTTCTTTTGTATTGGCCAATGGAAGCAGTTGACTAACCTTCTAAAATGACACGAAAGTGTTCAAGAATATTATAAAATCAAATCGAAGGCTCTCCATGGAAAACGCATGATGTCAGAAACTCTAAATACAGATGACTCCATTAACATACCGAACTTTAATATGTAAAATTTATTGTAGACGGAGGTTTTTATGTGTATTTATAATTCAAAAGGCTAGTTTTTAGACCCCGAAAATAATACAGGTTTCCATATTGATGCTCAGTTTATTCTTGTATACAGCATATGTACCAAGATCCATATAAGTTACAGGTTGTCGGCCTCGACAGGCTCGACTCCGCCTCCGAGCTGCTATTGGCGAATCAAAACTGGTGTCAATTTGAAAAGAAAAAATTGTTTTGACATCTGATAGATATGATTCACCACCACATATATAAATGAGAAAATTCTGTTTACGATAGGCACATATTTACACACAAGTTATATTCCTGTATTATGACAACTGAAAAGATGGTACAACAAACACCCAACACCGAAGCCTTCGTAGATGCCGAGCTTGCAGCTTTCCAAAAGGAGGTTGCAGAGGTGGATGCTTGGATGAAGCAGGATCGTTTCAGCTCGATCAAGCGTCCTTACAGTGCCGAGCATGTCGTAAATCTACGAGGCACCGTGACAGGTGATTACCTCGCTGATAAGCAAGCAAAAAAAATGTGGGGTATTCTCCAGGACAATAGATCTAAAGGTGAGACCTCATGGACTTTTGGAGCTCTAGATCCAGTTCAGGTTGTACAGATGGCGAAGTATCTCGACACTGTGTATGTATCTGGTTGGCAATGTTCCTCTACGGCCTCATCTAGCAATGAGCCTGGACCCGATTTGGCCGATTACCCTATGGACACTGTTCCCAAGAAGGTGGATCATCTATTTAAAGCTCAGCTTTTCCACGATCGAAAGCAGCGCGCCGCCCGTGCTAAGATGACCAAGGAGGAGAGAATCGCCACTCCTTATGTTGACTATTTGCGTCCTATTATCGCTGACGCTGATACTGGACATGGTGGGTTCACGGCTGTCATGAAGCTGGCAAAGATGTTTGTCGAGTACGGTGCCGCTGGCATCCATCTAGAAGATCAGGCTGCCGGAACAAAGAAGTGTGGACATATGGGTGGCAAGGTATTGGTTCCCATTCAGGAGCACCAGAACCGCTTGATTGCTGCTCGTCTGCAATTCGATATTATGGGTGTACAGTGTATTGTTGTTGGACGTACTGATTCTGAGGCGGCAACTCTGCTGACCTCGAATATTGATAAGCGAGACCACTGCTTCATTCTTGGAGCCACTAACTCAGCTGTGGGAACGCTGAACGAGGAGGTCAACGGTATGAAGCTTGCTGGTAAATCAGCTGCCGAGATTTCCGCATTCACTGATCAGTGGAACAAGGACGCCGGTATCAAGACCTACGGGCAGGCCGTGCACGATCACTTGGTAGCCAAGGGACAAACCGAGGATGCTGGTGCTTGGTTGAAGGAGTCTAAAGGTCTATCTATTAAGGACGCTCAAAGCAGGGCTAAAAACCTTCTAGGCGAAGATATCTTCTTCGACTGGGATGCACCCCGTACTGCTGAAGGTTTCTACCGTGTTGACGGCGGCACAGAGTACGCCACATACAGATCACAATATTTCGGTGAATACGCTGACATCTGTTGGATGGAGTCCGCTCGCCCCGACTACAAGCAGGCGAAGTACTGGGCTGAGGGTGTATTGTCTGTTCACCCCAACAAGTGTTTGACATACAATCTATCACCATCGTTCAACTGGGATGCAGCTGGCATGTCGGACGCCGAGATTGGGTAAGTCTTGGAATTGTGAGTTCACACCCAGTTATCTCTACTGTTTTTATCTAAGTTGCGTGGTTTAATATCTTTCACTACTTTCTTTTCCCCACTTTTTTTTTCGTTGAATTTTTGAACCTAGGTGCGCACTGAAATAGCGGCACTTTATGGTTCATTGTATCTTGAATCTATTTTTTTTTGTTAGCTGCCACCTTTTAATTTTCCATTCTGCAACAATCAACAGATCGCTCATCAAGGAACTTGGCAAGCTCGGAATCTGTTGGCAGTTCATAACCCTCGCCGGTTTCCATCTGAACGCACTCGCCGCAGATAATTTTGCAAAAGCATACTCGGAGCAAGGAATGATTGGATACGTACAGGGTATTCAGAGACAAGAGAGAGAAAACAAGGTTGAGACTCTTACGCATCAGCAGTGGTCAGGAGCTATGCTCGTGGATCAGCAATTGCAAACTGTAATGGGTGGTGTATCAACCACAACCATTATGTCTGCAGGCGTTACTGAAAATGATTTTTAAAGTCTAAAATACAACACGAGAGTCGTCGAGTGCATCACAACGACCCATGTAGTTCAATCAGGGGCACGAGTGAGACGTATCTATAGACTTGATATTAAAAAATTAATAGTAGTTATCTGTCAATTTTCAGTTGTATAATTCTACTCATTCTCTCATAATACAATTCAGTTGATGAACAATGTTTATACAAAAGAATAACGGCCACGTGTACAGGACTCTATAGCTAAAAGCAGGAAAGAGAGAGGGAGCGATGGGGATCTAGTGTTGAATTTCAAACTATATACTTACTTTGCTAAGTGGCCTTTGTGGTATTGAATCTGAAAAAAAGAATTCGTTTGGAAGACACAAGCAAGTGCAGGTTAGAATTCAGTGGAACACACTCCCCACTTTAGAGAGAACTGACATGCAGATTGCCAATACATGTCCAACTCTGTGTTCTGCGTCAATTAATTATATTACTTTGGAGTTTGTAGCATGAACATATCGTACTCGAAGGAAGCGAAGTCGAATCACAACAGACACAGAGCTGATTATACAAGAAAAATCGGTCAACCATTTTCGTAGCATGGAGACATGGAGACATACAGCATGGCTGGAGATATACAAGTCAGGAGACTGAAAACAAAACAGCACAGAGCACCCCTCACCCCTCACCCCTCGCCCCAATCTAACTTCGAGTTAGATACAAACATTTCCTCCCACAGGAAAGCTAAATAACGATCAAGGCGTGGGGACATGAATTGAACCTTGTGACTTTGAGAGTTGTTTGCTGCAATTTGTGACTAACCCTCTGCAAGTCTGTACCTTGTCAATTTTGAGGTCATAAATATTACATACCAAAATTGTTGGAAACTGTTATTAGAAATACGATCGTCCCTCTGTACAAGGTCATATGGGGCCATGGGGCCCATGAGACTCAAATAAATAAATACATACCTAAAATAAATACATATATTCTTTTCTCTTTTTTAAAAAACAAAACAAAACAAAAAAAATCTTGTGTGTACTGTACATTGTACCATAGCTTTTAGGACTATGTCTGTTTACCATAGCCTACTTTTACTAAAAATATTCAAGTTAAAAAAAAGTCTAGGCTATGTGTTGTGTAAATATTATGTATTTTTTTTTTTAAAAAGGCATACTGTAATTAAATAGAGTGTATACAAACAAAAATACTATATATGGAATTTCGGGTTTGGATGTTCGGCGGCTCACCTCGGCTCACCTCTGCCCCCGAGGGTCGATGAGTCCTTTGTGTGTTTTTTATTAAAAAATAATTAACAAGTTAAAACTGACTAGAATAAAAACACAAATAGGATTGTAAGCAAACGAGTATGTTCATTATACCGTCGTTCTTGTCACAAGTTTTATCTATTTTATATCGTACCCTTTTCTCATCATGACCTCATCTCTGGAAAGTCTAAAGAAGTTGACCACTGTAGTGGCTGACACCGGTGACTTCGAAGCGATCGCCGCTTACACACCTCAAGATGCAACAACAAACCCGTCGCTTCTGGCTGCCGCTGCCAAGATCGAGAAGTATAGTGCACTTGTCGAAGACGCCTGCCAATATGGTCAGTTCGTATACAGCTGTACCGCTCTATCTTACGATACTCGTACACGGAATTCCATCAATTGCTTTGCCGGTAGGAAGTATCTTATTTCAGTCTGCTGATATTTCTCTCTCTCTCGAAATTTCCGTTGTGTATTTTAGGCAAGAAGAACGGCGAGACCATCGAGCAACAGGTTGAGTCTGCTATGGATAAGCTTTCTGTGAACTTCGGATGTGAAATTTTGAAGATTGTCCCTGGTCGCGTGTCAACAGAAGTAGATGCAAGGTAAATCACTCGACATTTTGAGCGTTATTCAGAAGCATATAATTGGCCTATACACAGTTCTATACCTTGACGGTGAAGGGTTCAGTTCTTGTAGTTGCTGTTCGTTTGTTTGTTACGTGCACTATATCGCGGTCATGACTGAGGTATACTGAACTGTATATGTTTCTTCTATTCTCTTTTCTTTTCTTTTCAGACTCTCTTTTGATACCGAGGGCAGCATATCAAAAGCTCACACCTTAATGGCGCTATACAAGGAGAAGGGCTACGGCCCCGACCGCATCTTAATTAAGCTTGCATCTACTTGGGAGGGAATCCAAGCGGCCAAGGCTCTGGAGGCTGAGGGAATCCATTGCAACATGACATTGATTTTCAACTTTGCCCAGGTATGTGCGACATTTGTTGGATATTTGTGTCTGCTACTCGCTCATATAGGAACTACCGAAGCCCAGGTGTTTCTAGTTTGCAGACACACTCAGTCAAGGAAACCCAGTGACCAACACACGAACACGATCTAAAAGGGATGCCGCAAAGCGATACTTCCATTTTTTTGTCGTGATGGCGATCATCAATTAATTACGTCACCTTCAAATACGATAGGGGCTATGTTCCGTTTCGCTTGAATATGTCATTTTAACAAGCATATATTCCTCTTACCTGGGATCCTTCCATATACGAAATTTACCAGGCTGTCTGCTGTGCTGAGGTGAACGCAACTCTTATCTCACCGTTCGTAGGACGTATTTTCGATTTCTACAAGAAAAGGGTATGTACAGTTTTCACTTAACCCTCCACCTGCTGGTGAAGGTCTTATCTTAGTGGATTACTTTTGCATGTGCATGCCCTGAGCATTTTTTTGACAGTATATGTCTGGTTTCTGAATTAGTGCGGGCGCAATAGGTCTTTTCACCCGTGAATGTGCTTTTGCTGCATTTGGGAGCACGTCCGACTTGGATATCCATTGTGGCTAATTTGGTTAGAGTAGTTCAGTAAGTCGTTCTTGTTTCCAATCATCATAAACTTGAAACTTGAATTGTCGTCTGCGCAGGATAATGTTGAGAGCTACGCACGACTGGAGGACCCAGGAGTTGTCTCAGTAACGAAAATTTACAACTATTACAAGAAGCACGGTCACAACACCATTGTGATGGGTGCATCTTTCAGAAACACAGAGGAGATCATGGGATTAGCCGGTGTGGACTACCTTACCATCAGCCCAGGGCTTTTACAGAAGCTGCGCGATTCTGAGGTATGCAAAGAAATTTGTTTAGTTTCGCGAGTCAGACCCGCGTTGTGTGACATAAAATTTACTTCTCTCTGCTCTCGTAATTTTGCCTGTTTCAGGACGAGGTGCCTCAAGTGCTTTCTGTAGAGAAGGCGCAAGAGTTAAATATCCCCAAGGTGTCGTTCAACGAGGCGCAATTCCGATACGCTTTCAACGAAGATGCCATGGCCACTGAGAAGCTGGCTGAGGGTATCAGAGGCTTTGCAAAGGACACTCTTGCTCTGGAGAAGGTTCTCACTGGAAAGATTGAGGCTCTTTAAGTACGCACTGCGTGAGTTGGGTCACTATCGATCATAATAAATATACTATAGATATTGTCCCTTTATGGTGTACTACTTATTTCGTGGTTGACGGGGCAATGCGGTTTGTTGCTTGAGAGGCTGTGTCTTCGTGATTTGAGGGTGTTTACTCGACGGCGTATGTTATAGAATTCAGTAAGATTCTTCGTAGCTAAAATCAAGTTAATGTCTGGTATCTTCAATTGCATTGGTGTCCAAATGATCAGGAACTCAGTTAGTGTATTGCATGCAGAAGAATGTGTCGAATCTTAAGTAGGTAGCTTCGCCTTTGTAATATATCCACTTCACAATTTTGAGATAGAGCAAGAATTTCCGCAAAGGCGACCCGCCCGCTTGAGATTGACATATAAACTATGGAATATCCGGATTTTCAAGGTATAGGCAACAAACTTGGAATTGCTACATACTGTGATACATGTGTCATACATTAGGGTGTGTCGAGTACTACGGGCGTCTAAATTTTGAACTTATTCCACAATCTACGATTAACCATGATCTTGGAGCATCGCATTGCATACAACAACCAATCATGCGCATAATCATGCACTTTTACTCGCATGCGTATAAACAGTTGTCCATACACATAGTTTGGGGACCTGCAACAGTGCCGCCGGAGAAGGGTGTGGAAAAAATGATGGTTCTTTGTCATGAGACCGATTTAGCTCACAACCGCGTGGTAGTGAATGGACACCATATTCCACTCTAAGGTGATAAAGTCTTCGGCTTTGAGTAGTCTCGATCTGCTGGGGGGAAAAAGCCCTGCAGATCAATACAGGAGATATTCACCACAATTCTCATCCTGTAGCGACCCATAAATCCTCCGTCAGATTGATACGTTCGCACTCAGTCTGAGTTGTTTCTGACCGTCAAGGTATGTGCTATTTCACGCTTGCTGCGAGTACCGCTTTCAGAGAGGGCGATTTTACATTTTGAATGTGCAACATACCTCGACTGCGTCGTCCTCACCCCACCCCTCGCCTTCCGCTTCCCACCCGTCCTCTGCTTGAGCGACCGACTTCTCTGAATCCAATGCATAGACCTTGCTAACTATGGCTTCTGTATTATCCGGGTGCGATTGCTCTGGCCCACCCACCCCGTCTCCAAAGTAATTGGACAATGCACTTCGCACTCGTGAAATTGATGTGATGGATACACCAGCAAAACAGGGACTTTTATGCGACCGTTCAATGTAACGAGTACAGCATTGCATTGTATGCTCCATCATTTGAGAGTTCGAGATGATATAATTGCTTAGGTTACGAGTATTGAACCGTTTTGAACGGCGAAAGAATAGATCTGACATGCATAGACTGTGCCTTGTAAGCTGTTCAACAATATCGACCATATCTACCACACACACACACACACACACACACACACACACACACACACATATATATATATATATATATATATATATATGTATGTGTGTGTGTGTGTGTGTGTGTGTGTGAGTGAGTGAGTGTGTGTGTGTGTGTGAGTGCGTGTGTGTGTGTTTGTGTGTATGTGAGTGAGTGTGTATTTGAGTGAGTGTGAGTGAGTGAGTGAGTGAGTGAGTGAGTGAGTGAGTGAGTGAGTGTGAGTGAGGAGAGAGAGAGAGAGAGAGTGTGTGTGTGCGTCTCTTGTAGACATCTATACTATATATCGTACGCTCAATGACGCAGAACTCTACTATCAATGCCCACCAGCGTCACACTTGAATCACAACACATATTTAACAGTAGAATACATATCTTGTGTGCACGATTTTGCATAAGTGCATATAATATACAACAGGTGATTGTTGCGGTTAGCGTGTTTCCCCCAGCAATTGCACTGCGTGTGCACACAGTAAACAACTCAGCGAAGCCGCGTTCTAAAAACTCTATATCGCACTCATCGAATTTGCACACAATAGGTGGTACGTCACATGCGACAGGCAGATAAACACATCTCACTGTATTTTACCTGAGAGCCAGGTTCATTCCGTGCATCTACACTATATCTAGAATTTCGAGTTTGCACAGATTGGTGGTAAATCACACGCGAGAGGGTGGCAAACACACCTCACTGTAGTACGACTGTTAGCCAGGGGATGCTAAACTTCGGTTTAGGTATCTGTGTGGATTGGGTCTGTGACTGTGTGAACGCATGCGCTTGGAGACCAAGCACTGTGGCTGTGTAGAGGGGGGCATCCTTATCCTGTTGGTTGCATCACACACGTTATGCACTTACGTGCTGCTTATAGTGCTCAGTTATAAATCCGAGACACAATCGTTACTAATACTAACATGTAGGAACATGATATGTGCCTTTGGGTTGTTGTTCGAATAAACTGATGTAGTTAACACCGTGTGCAACAATGTCTTACATACGTGTATTTAGAACAATACTACAACATGCGTGCATATAGCCTCCTACTGTAATTATTTTAGGAGGCTATGTATGGTGTATACAACCGACTCAACCCTAAACCCTAAATATGTCGTTCTTTTTTTTGGTCTACAAAAATAAACTCCGCGATAATCGCGGAGATCAATTGATGATATGTAATCCTCCATAAATCCATAATATTGAAACACGTAACAGGTGTGCTAGCATTGCATCCGCAGCATGCATGCGTTCTGTATGTGCGTATGTGATGCACGAGTGGTTTCAGATGTACAGTACCATAGTGATATCAGATAGACATGGAGGACAATCCGCCCCCCGGCAAGGCAGATAATAACGATTCACCTGTTTCGACTGTTGACCCCAATCTAGTGACGAGTCTATTCTAGCTCACAGTAAAACCGATGATGCACATCCCACTATCGAGGCGCTCTATGCAGAAGGGTCGTCGAGTAGGAGCCAATTGAATAGAAGACGGTCGTGCACACTTCCTATTAAACTCAGTGATGGCGGTACTGTGCGCGAACACCCCAAGCCAGCGCAATTGGATTTGGTTACCCATCTCCCCCACGAACCCAATAGCATAAGCAATGGTACTGCAGCAATCACTAAGAAGGAAAGTCAAGAAGACGTGTACTCACATGTGCGGGTTGTTGGGGGCACAAAAACCATAATGCTGATACAGGTGCCACTACCTAGGCCATACTGAAAGGTGTGTTCTCGAGAGTTTCTTCGATGCAATCAACCTTGCATGTTAGTAGCCCTGTTATAGCGCTGTCAGCACCATCGCAGGATGCTATCTCAGGCCCCTAACCAGTGTCCTTCGAAGTGAGGCATCAGCACTCACGGATATTCTCGCAAGTACGCCCCACAAAAGATGCTAGCACCTTCCCGCATACAGACTCGTCAATCGACCGCCCCGCAGAATTTAGTATTGAGAACGTACCAACGGATCAATTACACTCACACTCACACCCATTCTCGAGCCCAATTAATCGAGGGATGTTGTGCGAGACACGGCAATCGTCTCCGTTGGCCGTCACGTTCGCCACAGATCCCAGCAGCAGCCAGTCGTCCACCCGGGACCTTGCCATGCCCAAGTCATTTGGCCAGCTACCTGCCACTTCCAATTCCAATAAGCACAGCCATAACATCCTGTGGAAACCCCATACAAGTCTATTGCCAGACCCGCATTCACGTCTGCTATACCTACCACAGCCTCTTCGCCAGTTCGCCAACGCCCTATATCCACCGAACATGTTAACGATGACAACACTAAGCATGCGGGCGGTACTGGACCCTATCAGTGGGCCTCTGTGGTTGATGGTCAACTGTCTCCCAGTTTTTTTCACAACACCCCATAGCGGCTCCAATTTCTTTGGTGTTTTTTGGGCGTGCTATCGCCTAAAGCAGTAAAGCAGCCAAGCATAGATCCCCCAGTCAGGAAAGTGCAAGTGTGATGCACAGTTGATACAGCTACTGATCTCACAAGATGCACGGTACAACCATACCAGTTCTCGATACTCATAGTGTCCGCAATTGACATTGGTAAAATCGCTAGAATCTACAGACAAACTAAGTATTCCTTGGTTTGTTTTCACTGCGAACCTACACTCATACGTCCCATATGGTACACCACAGACCGAGTCACCCAAAGTGTGTTTCTTCAGACGGCTACTTTCCTCTTGATTCCACATAACGCCCCAATGCAGCCCCTCAAGTGGGGCTACGAGTAGTTCGCTCATCTCACCCGATTCCCTCGGAACAGACTCGCCACGGCATGTCCAAGTCTATGTTACCCAATCGAAGATATTGTTTAATAAATGTCTAGTCTAATCTCTTTCTATATCAGGTTCCACAGGCTCCATTGACGGTGCTATTTCGTAAAGTGGGATGAGTTCGAACATGGACCTTCGATTTTGTACACGTATACATACGTTTCGATGTGCTTGTAGCCGAGGCCATTTTCTCTGACAGTGTTGATGACCGTTTAGCTTTCATAGATTGCGAAGACGACGTTCTCGCGGGAGTTAAACACGTACGGCAATTCTTTCCACGCTACATGATTGGTCAGAGAAACTCAATCTCTACATAGAACTGTAGTCCTATCATTTTAATTATACTTTAGTGTCATAGTACAATATCAGTACGACAAAGCTGCAAAAAGTGCAGATCTCAGGCATCTGTTCCATACATATTACACTTGTCGTGTGTAGTACCAATGTATACTCTGCCGTCCGCGGATGATGGAGACTGCGTTTGAAGACCATTTCATCTGCTATTGTCCCTTGTAGTCACGTATTAATTGTTTTCTTTCATACGTGCTTTCTTTTTTTCGTATACGTACTGGCGCGCCGTATACGCACTGGCGGGCAGAACTCTTGCCATTCCTCGCACGGTACACCACCTGGCACAGCACAAGCTATGGGAGGCTTTGAGTACCCTGGAAGTTTCGATGCAACAGACAGCAAATCACCACGAGATCTGAATTGAAGGTATGTCAGAGATTGGCGAAGGTGTGTTTTTATATATCAAAGGTTGAAGAGTTTCTATGTTTTTCTTTTTGATTTCAGTCTGTTGTACCGCAATACAAGTTGTAAGGCCAGCATGTGTGCACCCTTCTTTGCTTTGTGTCGTACTCGTTACGTTATAAATGTGGATAGTATATACACACAGTAGCTTATGTGCATTGTGCCTGACTCTCTCTGCAGGCAAGCGAGCAGCTCACGAGTGACGGTTGAACCAATCAAGACCAGTGCTGTGCACACCAGCAGTACCGTGTGTAAAACTTCGAAAAATGGTCGAAGTTTTAAAGGCGGTGCGAGATTTAGTTCTCGTTCCGTAGATCTGGCGAGTCCTGATTCTGGAACCTCCAACTCATCGTCCCCGAGGAGAGGGACGACTCGATCATCTAGGAATGTGTTGGCCACAGTATCGTATGCTGTGGGTGACCCAATGTTCGAGCCGATAGTCAATCCAACGAACAATGCGCGGAAGGCGTATATCCCGAAGCATAATGATCTGTCTGTCGGAGAACATGGACCAGGATATCGCTCTGGATGCGTCGTTTCAGGTATTTGTTGTCGGGCCGAGGGCGTTCGTGATTGACCTGGCAAATCTCGTGATGTAGCATGCGACTCCCAATTTGACATGTTCGTTGTCCTATAGTTCTCAACATCAGGTGCAAGCATTTTGTTGTGAGTGTATTTCAATCTGTTCTGTTTATCGCATTGACTCCGATTCAAATGCAAGGTTTCATTGAGGATGCCGATTGGGTTCCTATTTGTCGTTGATTTGTACCTTTACTTAGCACATTTGGAGCGTTATTGGGAGACGACAGTGTATTGTCATTTCAGATATGACTATTGCCGCCCGCAAAATAATAGTTTTCTTTCACATGAAGTAGATTTTTTGTTTACTACACGTGTCTGCAATTGGTTGGCGAGATTGGACTCATAATTAAACGATGCGAAAACAAAAAAATGTGATATTATCACAGCCTTAACTCTTCTTCGAAGAGTTGATTTCGAGTTCATCACCTCGATAATATGATCATATCAAAATTCAAAAAATAATACATATATATATATATATATATATATATATATATATATATATATATATATATATATATATATATATATATTTATATATTTATATATACATACATATATATACATATATATATATATATATATATATATATATATATATATATATATATATATATATATATATATATATATTATATATATATATATATTATAGATTATTATTATATATGGTACATATATGAAAAGCTATTATATATGGTGGTATATAGGCATATATGTATATATGTATATATATATTATACATATATATATATACATATTATTATTATTAATATATTGTTATATATACATATTATATATGTATATATATTATATATATACATAATATATATTATGCATGGATAGAACTCCGATATTACTATTAGTATATTATTATGTATGTATATGTATGTATATATTATATATATATATTATAATATTAATATATATATTGGTATACATATGGATGGTTCCATGCAAATATGTTATATATATAATATATATATACATATATATATATAATATATAATAATATATACATACATATATATATTATATAATCTCCATTGCATGTATGGATGGTTCTGTGCAGAAACATATAATACGTACAATCAACACACATCATCATCACATACATAATGTATTATATTATATAATATATATATATATTATATTTTATTACATTATTACGTGCGTCTTTGTCCATATTATACATATGTATAGTATGTAATATATTACATGCACATGCATTATGTGCGTTTGTCTGTAATATATATATTATTATATATTATTATATATTAATATTAATAATATATATGTATTACATATGAACCACGATGATTACGATATATATGTATGCATATAAAACACATACATACATGCATGCATGCATATATGTATGTAAATATAATGATATATATATATTATATGTAATAATATATATATATATATATATATGTTGCAAATGCAAACAATAACAAAACAAGACGCACACGCATTACATATTACGCAAAGACAATAATGGGTTTGTGTACATATGCATACGTACATTGACATGCATGCATGCATATATAATAATATTATTATATTATTAATAATATATATATATATTATAATATATTATATATTATTATTATATAATATATTATACATACATAAACATATATGCCATTTTTTTGGATAATACATATATGTGTGTATATGTATTCATATTATATATAATAATATGTATATATACAGCAAACGTGTATGCATGCACGTATTAATATGTATAATATGTTTATGATTATAATCATATATATAATATATATAATGTGATATATATATAACCATTACATAAAAAATAATACGCACGCAAACGCACACATACATATATGCATTACATGCAAAACATAATGAAATTTATATACATACATACATACATACATGTATTGTATATATATGTATATATGATATTTTTACAGACATATACATATGTATGTATGTTTGATTTTTATATATATATATATATATATATATATATATATATATATATATATATATATATACAAATATATATAAATATATATGTATATATATATATGCAAATGTATATATATATATATATATATATATACATACTCACATAAATATATATACGCGAACATTATATATAGATATATATATATATTGTATAGTATTTGTATTATAGTAGTTTTATTCTGGCTCTCATGAATATTTACATTCCTGCGTGTAGTTCACTAAGTCTTATTCATCGGAGTCAGCTCCAGGTGTGGATTGATCGTTATTGTCTGAAATAGCTACGTCTGTGGAAGATTTTATCGGTTTTAAATATGCTCTTGTATACACGTGTCTCAGTGAAGGCATGGACTTGATAATATATATAGAGACTTAACATAAAATACATATGAATATACACGAACTACCTGTACACAAATCATATGTATGCCTGGGTGCTTAGTTGGTGTATTTTCGTAAACTACATCCTTTAGCTATTCGGTGATATCTAATGGATATATATATATATATATATATATATATATATATATATATATATATATATATATATATATATATATATATATATATATATATATATATATATATATATATATATATTATATATATATATATATATATATATATACATTACATACATGCATGCATACACATACATGCACACATTACATACGTTATACATACATACATACATGCATTGTACACATTGCATACATACATATTATGTATTATATTATATGTATGCTATATATATATATATATATATATATATATATATATATATATATATATATATATATATATATATATATATGAACATAATATATATATATATATATATATATATATATATATATATATATATATATATATATATATATATATATATATATATATATATATATATATATATATATATATATATATATAGAAACATCATACATAGATAAATACATACATAATACAGCCGAGAGAGGATGCATTTATGGAAACCATTGAAGACAAAGATTATAACTATGTGTGTGGAGATAGTGTAGTACCAGTGGAACATACACTTGTAGGTAAAATAGTAACGCAAGATTTAGAATGAAACTAACATATAGATCCAGAGTATGTACTACTCCTCGAGGGAAGAAACTATGTCAATGAATACTATTTTTTTTTTTAAACGTGTAATTGTGTTCGTTGTTGTGCATATTCTATACTTACTGTGCATTTTAGCCTTTTTATACCGTATGAGCTTCTTTCAAATAAACATGTCGTCCCTCAAAACAGCACAGGCGGTACAAAGGATCGCTCCGTTTCATCACGCGTTCCCCGTACACTCAGTAGCGGCCGCCAGAGAGTTCTATGGCAATGTTCTGGGTTGCATGGAGGGCCGGTATGTGCGAGTTCGCGCTTTTCGATCTTTTAGGTCATAAAGCACAAAGATTAAAGCATCATTGCGCTATTATAGACGTGCTTGAAATTTTCATTGTTACGGAGGAAACTTGCGCTGTAGCTGTATCGTACACTGTACCGCAGTGGCCAGTATTATGACGTGACATAGGTTTATATTGACTAGTATGTTTCTTTCGTTTCGATCTGAACTACTTGCAGGTCACACGGGAAAAAATGGGTGGACTTCAGTCTCTTTGGCCACCAGATTGTGTGTCATCACGTTGGTGATAACCACAGAAGCACTGTATGGCCTAGTTTCAGATTGAGAGTTTTTAGACACGGATGCATACTTTGCGATATATCTCATCCTGCAAATTGACTTCATACGCATTTTTTGTTTTAATACAAGCTTCTTTGTGGGCGTGGATTCTATACACTGCGAATTGCTGGCAAGAGGATATGCATAACTTATCAATATCTAAATATATATTTGCTTGCAGGAATACTTCTCAGATGTAGATGTTGATGAAGTACCGGTTCCTCACTTTGGGGTAGTGCTTGACGAGCCAGATTTCCAGGCTTTCGCAGATCGGTGTAAGAGTAAAGGTGTTAAGTTTGTTATCGAGCCGCATAGAAGATTTCAAGGACAACCCGGCGAGCAGTGGACAATGTAAGTTCTATACATATCATTGACACACACACACACACATATATATATATATGTGTGTGTGTATGTATATATATTTATGCATATATAAATGTGTATGTGTATGTACATATGTATACGTATGTATGTCCTTTAGTATGTATGTTTTGAAGTAAACTTATATATATATATATATATATATATATATATATATGTGTGTGTACATGAATATTGTTTATGTATACATGTATATGCACGAACTAAATTTTTCACTGCTGTATCAGCTTAAACAGCCCAGAGCATTGTACATTCAAATGTACAAGATTATGTACACGTATATGCATACAATCATGTGTCATGCGCAATAATTGACTCAGATCAATTTCCATAGCAGTATGGCGGCATATTTGCACAAATCGAATTGCAGTTGACTCACTTACAATTTTTGATATCTATTTTAGGTTTTTCAAAGATCCATCCAACAACAGTTTAGAGTTCAAAGCTATGATTAACAAGGAAAACTTGTTCGCAAAGTACGATCAGGATGACTATTCCACCCACAAATCACAATGAGGCAATAAAATGGACCGGTGATAAGTGTGGACACCCTCCCTATCGAACTCAAAAGGAAAAAATATCATAAGAGAGCCGAGGACTTGTAATATAGAAACAGTACAGTAAAAGTATTGCTGGCCCTTGTACATGCCGAAACAAATACATCTCTATTTCCATTGCTATCTGTCATCAATTAGTTCCGCTTCTGTCAAGCTGGTGTCCACGATATAGCAGGATTCCGTACAGACCTATTGGCTTAGTGAATAAAGCTGGGTCCATATACATGCAAAAAAAGGGTCCGGGATTCTCTCCTTTACGTGTGCTTTTATTGCATGTGCGGCCGGAGATCATAACACATATAGCTAAAACTCGCATCGATTGCTTTAGATTCAAATTTTCTTGTCTCCACGTGATAAAATTCCAGGCTGCCAGTGCTATTCCTTGCACAGACGCTAAGCTGGCATACGAATAGTGTTTGTGCCCTTTCTGATCCCTGATAAGTGTCACACCGGATTAAACAATTTTGCGATGAAAACTGCTTACCACAAACACCAAGTTTTTTTTTACTGTCCTAACAAACACCTTACAAACGCTGAACCTCGGCCATGGTAGGGTTTCAATTCGGAGACGGCTGGTTCATTTTAGAAATAAACACGCAAAGCGCAACGAGTACAGATACTCCAGGTTTGCTTATGTTTGAGTCTGTATATCTCGGATTCCCATTTTTATCGTCAGAGAAGTGATATCAGGGATCAAGAAGCTGGTTCAGCTCACTTCTAGAGCCAAAAGCTAAATGAGCAAGTGTGACGGTGACCACCTTCGCTCGACGCGATACGAACGGATACGAACCCATACTAGAACTAAACAATGTACACTGCAAGAAGATGGGTCGGGTGCAGGGACAAGAGTGACAGTCCATTCGGTAGTTATAGCTCCCGATGCTGGAACGCCACGGTCGTGGTAGGAACCAAAAAAAAGAAAGCGTATACCATCGGCATACAAGTACACAAGATCAGCTGGTAAAGACACTAAGGTGAAATGAGATACAATGAACCGTGCCATGGACACCTTAAAATCCGATGGACAAAAGACAACCCTACTTTGCCAATAACTGCGGAAGTATATAATTAATGAATGGCTTCATACGGCATATATGAGAATGGTGGATTTATAGGATTAGATGCCCAGATTAAAGCACGAATATCATTTAACTACGCCTCTACCTCCATTGCAGTGGGCATATCGTCGTCGAAGTGCTGCACAGACGTGGTCAAGACAGCTGGAATATATAGAAGTATGAAGCAGGTCAAAATCATTTTTAGACATTAAAAATACAAATCCTGTACATACGCCGAGAGCTATCGGGTATACAATAGCACACTATAAGAAGATCGTTGAAGAAAACGCGGACACGGTATATAGTGCACAAGCAAAATCTAGGTAAATGAAATACGTGTGTGATAAGTCAGCTACTTACCTGTTGTGCCTCTTTTGTACTTGTACGACTTCTCCGCACGTTCGTTCTTTCTCACTGGTTCTTCGTAAGTCCTCAAGTAGTCAACATTGTCTTTCGTGATGACACAGAGATCGACATTGGAACCAGATCCCAGATCATTGAATATACCCGCGGCGATAGCGTCGCGTACCAATTTTTTAGCGTCTTCAAGCTCCATATCTGGCTTGAAGCCAGCCTCAAATACACCCATAGCAGCCAGCGATCCACTACCCATAGTCACATACGGCAGCTTGTCAGTACTGTATACAAACGGAATAGAAAACACGTGATTGTATCGATAACGCACACGACTCATCCACGAAAAGAAATGCAAAGCAACCAAGTATGACCACACGAACCTTCCACCTACAAGGGGTGCTACGGAGAGCTCTCATTTTTATTATGTTATATCAAAAGCTTAGAACACAACTAAATAGATCTACACTCGACTGCATACCTTCCGTGAGGATGAATACTGTAAAGTACGGGTCCGTCTAGATCCACTCCGCCTAGTACAAGAGCCGCACTCACATGTCCTTGGTACCTTTGAAGATAAAGAGAGCGGTATCAGCAGCAGCGGAGCAGGCCGAACGCGAATTATAGCATGCTTAGTTGTGCACAAGCGACCAAATTTCACGAAGACTATTCCACAGTGATCTGCTCCCACGCGCATCACGTAAACCAAAAAGAAACCAGAAATACTTTCGATGAAGAATCAGATATGACTAATCTGCACGTATAATACCTACATAGTCTAAGTTTAGTTATAAGATTCCCTGCATCCAATACAGAGCGTAAATTTGATTACATGCAAACCTACGTACCTGAAAAGCATAGTCTTCAACAGTTTACAGGCGGTTCTCACCCGGCTTTGGCGTCCGGTGGATAAACGGTGCAGTTCAAGTTGACTCGAGATAAGGTTGGTTGTGTTTTCGGTATCAGCAGCAGTACCAGCGCCACAACAGTAAATATTTGGGGCTATGTAGTGAATCTTCTCACAGTTCTTGTCAGCAACTGTAGACCCGTCTGTCGCTCGCGTATCTGCCCCCAAGACGACACCATCTTTATATATAAGTCCCACAATGGTAGTACCTGACGTTGTTCAAGATACGAACCACACGGGATATTCGTAAGCAGTATCGTGTTAGCGAATGAATATGTGGGTCGCGACAAAGTATATCATACAAGCTCGTTTATAGCTAGCCTGTACGGAAGATATACAACGGAGTGCTTTCTAAGGAACAATAAACTGCTACGCTAAAAGCACACGAATATCAAATGGCTGATTCTGGCTATGAAATAAGCCCAAAGAGGACAGAAAGACAAAAAAGTCCCTGATTCTAAGCGTCACTTTGCCTTAATAGGCTTAATGCAAATGAACAAAAAGAGATGTAAAAAGATATTTAGACATCATAGCTTGACTACAAACAAATCTAGACATTAATGGTTGGCTACAAACAGTCTATGTAAACCTAGATGATATCCTTCAGAATGTGCCGTGGAATTCAAATATACCAGATAAAAATAGAGATCATGTCTGGATTGTGATACTGATTTGTATCCGCTTCTTTCCTTTAGTATGAAGTAGGCGTAGGGCTAGGAAAAATACCGTAAGGCCGCCCCAAAGGTAGTAGTGTATCTTCAGGAAGGAAGGGCGGCAAGGGATTATATAGACAACTACACGTACTCATCCATGGGCCATTGAAACACATTCATGTATAGGAACCAACGGCTAACGTGAAGGAATGCATGAGTAAGGTTCAAAAATCTGAGATTATTCAGTAAAATCATCGAACCCCAAATCGAGCATTACGTCTTAGTCATATGTGGACACCTAGAAATGAGACAAATTAGACTTCCAACTAGTACAAGGCACTGGAGTTCTTGACGATCTTTTCAGTTAAGCCTACACATCAACCATGACAGTGCTGTGACAAAGCTATCAAGATGAAATGAGTACCTGTCTTGACAGCCGTGGGCATCTTCAGGCCAAAGGATTCTAGAGCAGCATTTCGTGCAACGTTATCAAACGAAAATCCACCTGCTGCAGGCTCTACTACATTGTGGATTGACATGGTGACTATGGTATATACAAAGTTGTACAGCTCTGTGTGTCAACGATGTGTTGCAAGTGTACGAATACGAATCTTGTTGACATACACAATCATAAACAGTCACTTTGTCGGCGAAGAGGCAGGGTAAATATTCTCATGTTCGGTACTTAAGGCTCTCTGCAAAAAATTGTTAAAAAAAATGATTTTGCGTCTGTTTTTATATAAGAATCGGCCCTCTCCTCTATAAAAGGTAAGTATATCACCCAAACCAACATCATTCAACTACCCTTTGTCGTTGCAAAACTAAATATCACTGAAACAACACGGTGAAGGATAGAACGATAAATAAAGAACTACACCCACATCCTGAGTGCAATGGCGGCTTCAAAAGAGGGACTTATCGCCGTAATCGGAAATGAGGTATTGTATATATGTACTTATATATCCGTATATATCGATGATATGGTACGTGGGGTAGAACAAGAGAAAATCGCTGGGTATCTTGGTCAGCTAGACGTCTATATAAGCGCAACTGTGCCCTTACAACAGCATTCCAGAAGTAGCTTGAATCTACGGATCGTGCGTACATCGGTTACACCCTTTTTTCTTATGTCACCAATAAATAGAATGACACCTTCACTATTGCGTCCGTGATGATGCTAGGCTGTGGCTGCAACAAAACATCTTCGCGTTGCTTTCTGTTGTATATCACCTCTTCTTGATAATTTATCAATCAAAAGCATCCATGAAATCACTGAACACGGTCTATTCGACCATAACCCTTTGTGCTCTTGTTCTAAATAGGATACAGTAACTGGATTCTTGCTTGCTGGTGTAGGAGATGTGGACGCAAAGAAACGTTCTAACTTTTTGGTGGTGAAAAATGGTGAGTTAGTTCACGTACGTTTTTTTGAACCGTGAGCGATTATAAAGACCCTTGGACCGAGTCACTCTGTAAAGGTGGATCAAGTTATCTTGACAGTTTTCAACACGAATACGCGCAGTATCTTTATCTCACGAATATGCTCAGAGTCTATCCGCGATAAGCTAATTTCTTCCACGTTAGAATCAGTTTCAATTACGGCCGACAGCGAAGTCATGAAACACAGCTAACGAGTTCGTTTGTATCTCTTTCCTATAGACACCACTGCGCAAGAGATCGAGGAGGCTTTCCGAAGCTTTACTCAGAGACCCGATATATCAGTCATTCTGATAAACCAAAATATAGCGACAGAAATTAGATACGCCATTGATCGTTATAATCAGCCTGTACCTGCAGTACTCGAAATCCCCTCAAAAGATACACCTTATGATCCATCCAAGGACTCTATTCTGGCTAGAGCTAAGGTGAGTAATGTTTTCTTCTATGTTCCCGAAAGTTTTCAGCCGAGAAAAACATCATATATCTCGCATACGCAATATCGTCCATGGTGCTTATACTTTCTTCACCACGATTGCTTTCCGACACAAATAGATATGCGAATAATTCATATGTATTGTATGTGTTCTCATGAATGAATATATATATATATATATATATATATATATATATATATACATATATACATTAGATGTCTACTTGTAGTAAGAGATGTATACATGTTATACTATATATATAAATGTATATATGTATATATATATATATATATATATAACTAATTTGAATTATAGATATATATATATATAAATACTTTTAATATTTATATATATATATATATATATATATATATATATAAAGATATGCACACACACACATATATATATATATATGTATGTATATGTATATATAGATGAATAGATGTATAGGTATATATAAATACTTATATATATATATGTGTGTGTTGATGCGTAAGCGCGCGCGTGTATAGTAGTATGTATATATATATATATATATATGTTGGTATGTATGTTTGTATGTATATATATACATGTATATATATATATATATATATATATATATATATATATATATATATGTATATATATATATATATATATATATATATGAATGTATATTTATATATATATCTGTCCGTTGTCTGTCGTTCTGTCTGTGTATATATGTGCATACCTATGTATGAATAGGTATACACATGTACCCTTCAAGAAAATATGTCACTATACAGTAGTAATATTGTTTTTTTTGCTTTTTTTTGCGTGACGTTAGAAAATCTTTGAATCTGTACCACTTCAGAGTAACTATATTATGTGTCGGACCATGTGTATTGGAGAACCTCTCAACCAATGGCTACTGACCGGTTTCTTCTTCCTATCTTGAACAGGGCATGTTCTCTGGGGAGTGAATGTCGACGACGAAAGTGGTTGACAACTATGTAATAAAGTGTTAGGTTCATTTGGTATTCTAAAGCTGCACTCAGCATTGAGAGGAGCAATTCTCGTTTCTATTGAATTCAATTCGTCTTAATTTTTGTAGAGGGTTCATGTAAGTTTTTGTATCAATAAGCAATCCCCGGCAACCCAATAGCCTATCATGCTTGGCAGATCGCTATTCCAGGATTAGTATTGAAAAAGCAGTTATACTTTAAATTAGTAGTTTGCTTTTTCTATGGGCATAAACGTGGAATCGATGGTTGGTCTAATTCGTCTGGATAAGTTGCAGAGGGTACATATCAAGTAATAGGTATCAATAATTACTTTTCAGCTTACCAGATATCTTCACGTCCTGGCAAATCACTATTCCAAGAATGGCACCAAGGGTTAACTGTGCTTGTCTTACAAACACTTTGAATTGAATTAGTCTATTGATATTTCTTATATGCGAATGAGAAAGAGATCAATTCTTTATCTTATTGCCTTGTCAGAGAGGCCACATGCTAAGTACATTATACGGTATCCGTAATCATTTTTCAGCTAGTCTTTAATTATGGCGTGCTTGGCAAATCGCTCTGTATTGTCTATGCTCCACTTGCGTGTACTTTGAATCAGTATGTTTATTTTTCGAGATATTGCGGAGTTTCCGAGGTTTGCAGGTGGTTTCCTATCCAACACGATGATGCCTCGTCCGTGGGGTCGTACAGTGTACTGATGTCCATCACTTCATTTGAACTGCGCCGCAGATGTGCTATA
>LUCW03001372.1:0-45000 GCA_001586965.3 Sphaeroforma sirkka | reverse complement strand
AACCATGATCGCTATTTTTAAAGTATGGTTGCTATCTCGAATTACACCGTATTGGATTACTTCTAATCTAATTTGCTCCCATCGCTCTTTCCTTTTGACTTCAACATTAGTCCTGAAAGCGGTCGAACAGGCCAGGCTATGTCATCCGAAGCGAGGACCACAGTACTTCAAAGAAATAAGTAAGGAAGATTCAGTCTATTGAAGAACAAGATGGGATTTTGATATTCCGTGCAATTTGGCTATTCACCCACTTTGCGATTCTCTCACTCCTTACACTCGTACCGAATAGCGAGTATACAGGCGTACCCTGATTGTAGCTTGCGGGAATATTATTTGTGCCTACCATACAATGTATTGTATTTTCCTTCGCCGCCATATTACTGTTGGTCTTAAGGCTCCACAAACGGATTAAAATATATCGACTAGCCTTTGCAGATTATAACATAAATATCTACTTTTTGATCGATGGTGTTTCTGAAACCGTACAGAGAAAGCATGTGACAAGTACATGCCACTCGGAGACAGCGGTGCACGGGATGCGGCAGATGTGTACGAAGAGAGACGAAAGGACCATTTATCGCATTTTGTCTTGCGACTGGCGTATTGTCGTAGTGAAGAACTGCGCCGCTGGTTTCTGCAACAAGAAGTGGAGCTGTTCAGGTTTGTCTATGTACTCACACAAGATGATGTATTTAGAGTCCAGTTGTGAGATGTTTTGCGATATGCTGTATGTCTTGTGTCATACTGTACACATTGCTACTTTACGCACGTCTATACAACCTTGTGGACTTGAACTGTTGACCTGCGAAGAGGACTTCTTCTGCATTCAGAGTTGGTTCCGAGGCATCGACGGTATGATATCTTTGCAGCAGCTCAAACGTGTTTATTCTATCGTCTCGAATAACAGGTGCCGATTCGAGAACGAAAGCATTAACGATTTTCTAAACGCCATACAAAATCTCAAATACGACAAGGTAAATGCATTGTTGTTTGGTGTCTGTACGTGCAGTATCAGCCACCACCTGTAAGGATATTGAGCCAGCTAGATAAGTATTTACTAGACCTAGTCAGAACAATATCGTACCTTTTCTCGTATTCAAATTTCATCGCGATCGCTTTCATCTATCCACGTATTTGTTTATACGGCCTGAAATATCAATAGATGCACACCGATAGATAGGTCTGTATACTCACGGAACATACCGTGTTTTCCATTCGCAGATGTCAGACGAAGAAAAGCGCGAATTGGAGTCCCAATTGAAGGACTGCGGTTTCAATCTGAGCATAGAAACAGTGCGGGAAACTGCTTATTATAAGGTAAGCGAAACTTCTATGTGATTCGCGACTCTGTACCTTGAATTCGGTTAGACACTACATTCCCCATATGGTGTAATTACAACGGCAAATACGCGCATAAGCCCAATGATGTCGTTGCGATATTCGACTGTAATTCGCCTCTCTGATAAAGTTCAGGTTTGTGTTTGTGTATAGGAAGATTGCACCGTGTGTTTTTGTGTGGGATTATGGAAAGTCAATATCAACGTCCACTCGTGCTTACTTCAGGAAATTGATGTGTAACGACTGCAATATAACTCCTGATTGTCGCAATTGGCTGCTTTTGAATTGAAGTTCGTATCGACAGTGAATCCTATATATTTATACACACAAGCTATTACTTTCGGCACAAGCATGTGAACATCCTCAGATAAAACACACGGTCACAAATCATGCAATATATCAATAACTTGAGCTAAAGAATGCAAACACTTGCCTTACGAAGAACTAACCGATATGTTACTTCTACTTGGCCCCATGTACAATATGTTTACTTACACAACGCATGGCTATTTTACTAACGTCTTTCCTTTCCCAACATAGTTACCATTCAAGCGGGCTTTGGAGCTTGTCAGGCAGAGGAAAGTGCTGCTGAAGGGAGGTATGGCCTATGTGCCAGAACAAGAGCTTTTGTCAATTGTCTGCTCTTCGTTCCGACAACGCCTCTCGCTGGCCCTCACGGTATGTCACACTAGCGCTGTCGCCTACTCACAAATGCTGGCCTTGTATTAATGTTTTGATCTAGTGGAATACCCCGTGTTCGCCTATTTAAAGAGGATTCTGATTGTATATTATATCTCGATAGCGTATCTGAAAGATACATCATTGTGATAGATCATGTTGCGGGGTGTAGCGCCCATTGGATGCGCCAGTGATACTAAGATTGTGATTTTTCAATATCCACTAGGTTACATAAGACCGAAAAGATGTCCATGTCGCTACTGGAATCACACCCTAAACACTTTTCATTGGTCTATTTGACCATCCCCTTGTATTCTACAGCACACGTGTAAAGCTCTCCCCGCATTAGAAGAAGATGAGAGACTTGATCCCATCCTACGCACCATGAGCAAGAACGATCTGGCGGACGAGCAGCAACTGCAGAATCGCACCGGGGTGGTACACCCCTCAGACCTCGACGAGGTGAGTTTCATGTCTTTCATAATATTTTTACATTTAGATTGATGTCGAATGTGATTTCGAGGACGATGCACTTGGACAAGCCCATATGAACCCCAACTTTACTTAATCCGTTCCAGTTATCGAATACGGTGATGCCTCTATGTATGAGGAATTTGCACGTGAACTTCAAGGCGGATCATCATCTGAAACACTGGGGTCGGCTTCAGTATGGTCTGTTCCTCAAGGTAGTCTTGATCTCAGATTTTAGGAATGCGCTCAAGAAAATAAGTGCTTTTTTTTTCTTCGTGAAATTATCGCAACGTGAGCGTATTTCTCACCGTCAGCTATAATGTTTTACACACAGGGCATTGGGGTCACGCTGGAGGATGCTATCAATTACTGGCGCTCGGAATTCACCCAGGTATGTCTGCTATTCCCTCTACCTTCACGTACTATATATGTGTTAGGATATGGTTACTATATGTTTTTAGGATGGTGCGACCTGTGGTCCTAACAACTGGTGAAATATATCACATACAGAAAATGGCGATGGACAAGTTTGATCGCGAGCATGTGTATACGCTACGACACATGTACGGTAAAGAAGGCAAGCGCACCAATTACACGCCCTACTCTTGCGTCAAGATCATCACTGGGCAAGCCCCAGGCACTGGAGACCACCACGGCTGCCCTTTCAAACACTTCGACGAGAGCCACTTGGTGAAGGAACTTAAAAGCACGAAGGTTCCCAATCCAGCTATACAAGAGGTGTGGTGCATAATGTCTCGGGTGTTTGGAAACTTGTCTGGCGTGCAGTGCTGCAAGGTTGTCTTTATTACTGTTTAGAGATTCTTGAATTCGGTGCAATATGTTTTATACTGTGTTAACACCTTTTGTGTACCACACTCGTGCGAGCCCTTTTAGACTGAGGTCCCTGCATTGGCGTCTAAAACACATTTTTATCTGATTTGTATTTGCAATTCTCTTAGATCCTCAAGCTTGTTAAAGATCAGCACTTCCAAGTGGCCTGTTCAAGATACTTCGCCTACAAAAATGGACCTCTACCGGTATGGATGGAACAGTCACCAGTTGTTTAATCAGTTTTTACTTGTCGCGGGTTGGCTTTTACTTAATTATTGCTACGGAGGAATACATATGCACCATAGCTGAATCTGATAACGTTTTATTGAACAGGAAAATGTGGACGTTCCTCTTATCAACCATCCCAACGGATACTTCACGAAGGCTCTAGAACTAAATAACTTTAAAGCAGGTATAGCTAATGCTGGTGCTTCTACTGTCAAATCAGAGAGCTTACCTATCAACGAATAAGTACCACCATTTAAATAAACCTACAGAAACATGCGAAATTGAAGACGAAGTCATACAGAAGAATCTTCAGTATCGTCTCGCACCAATGCGATGGTATCAGCCATAGCTAATACAGCATAGTCGCAAGTCGAGATAGTGTAACTTGACCTTAAGAGTGCCTGCATTGATGACAGAACTTAACTAGCGGTCGGAATACATTTTTGTGTCTTTCTTTACAGCACGACAAGTGGCTTACTAGACGATCCAACGCCAAGATATTTTGAAGTAGCACTTTTAATCGACAAGTTCACTGCACTCTACATTATCGGATTGCTCCATCGGCGCTCTTACGCTGATCGCTTCTTTTTGTGTGCTTTGCCCGAGTCGCTTGCCGGCAGTACAAAGTCCGCATCGCGTTTCTGGGTGGGTGCCTTGCTCTGTGACTTTAACTTGTCCACGATGGAAGAGACATTGGTCGGGCTTGTTGTCTTAGCCTGACCAGGCGGCGCAGTACTCTCCTCGGGAGCCACGAATGCCAGCTCCCGCTTGGCCTTCTTTGCTTCCAGGGCTTCGGATTGTTTAGCTTTTCTCTTTTCGAGTTTTTCCATCTCGCGCTAGAATTGAAAAACAATACATTTCAAGTCAGAATCGACAGTATGGAACCGATTTTGATAGAAGCAATTCAGGGAAATGACACTCCTCCACACAAGATGTGTAGATGACAAAAGCTCTCAGTGCACTTATCCAATTGCCTAATGAAGCAGGAGATACAGACAAAGATACCATGTATTGCCCACACGTTCCATATTGTAACCATCTCTATGAAGAATGAAACATACCTGCTCCTCGCGCATGAAGTATTCTCCGCTTTCCAATTGCATATCGATCTTGCTTGGTTGTTGCTGAGGTGGATACGGCGTGTACTCCTTCTTTTTCTTACTAGTGGGAGCCTTCTTCTTTGGTTGGTTCTTCTTCTTGAATTGTGGTAGGAACCTGACATTAACGAAGTCAAAACAGACATCAGTACAGCATGGTACAGCACACTACATTGCAGATGCAGCACATTGCGGTACATTGCAGTACAGTACAGTACAGTACAGTATAGTATAGTATAGTATAGTATAGTATAGTCTAGTACAATATAGTATAGTATAGTATAGTATAGTACAGTATAGTATAGTATAGTATAGTATAGTCTAGTTTAGTATAGTATAGTATAGTATAGTACAGTCTAGTCTAGTCTAGTCTAGTCTAGTCTAGTCTAGTCTAGTCTAGTCTAGTATAGTATAGTATAGTATAGTATAGTATAGTGTATAGTATAGTATAGTATAGTACGTTACGTACAAAACAGGTACAGCCCATCGGTCCACTACGAATAATCGTATTTTCATACGCACCGAGCCGCGGCCTTGTGGCAATTGAACAGAGCGACAAAGAACACCAATTGTCTCGTCGAGGGGTAAGCTTGTTTGTACTATTTCTATCTTACCGTTCCCAGTTTTCCTCTGCCAGTTTGGGGTCCTTCTGGAGTTCGCGTTTGATCATCAGCGTTTTGATGTTGTATATGGGGTGGATATTGCGCATACAGTCTTCCACAATCTGTCGCACCTGCTTGAGACCTTTATGGGATCCTATGGCTGATACTGTATTTCCTTGCACCAGTACATAGCATTCTGTTAACAACTCAATCGCTTTGAGAGTCGACCCATCTGGACCCACCAACCTTTGCCTCCTTTTTATGAATCGCTCCTTGTTGCGTACGATATTTCCGATTTTGATCACATCACACGTCGAGTCATCCTGTTCATAATAAACGAGCATGTCATATTAGTGTGAATGCTGCAATGTAACAAGGTACATCGAACTAGATGTCACTTGCATTTCTTCACGTTACTATCAACCAACGGGTGCGTAGTGGAGACCTTTACGCACGCTTATAGAAGTCGTATACATAGGGTTAAATACGGAAAGGTATACAGGTAACGATTGGAACATTTCACTATACAGATTGCAAATGTTGCAACTTTGTTCGGTTTGTATGAAACATGACTTCTGTTAATCACAAATATACCAAAACAGATTATGTAAGTAGACAGCGCAATAAAATTGGTAGTACAGCCCCGATGTATAGGGTTGAACATAGATACATTCAAACATATATATTGACATTTATTTAGACACGTACATATATATATGTATATATGTGTGTGTGTGTATAAATATAAACATATATATAGAAATATACATATAAACACACATATATATATGTATATGTGTGTATATATATATATATATATATATATATATAATATATATATATATATATATATATATATATATATATATATATATATATATATATATATATATATACGCGTGCGTACGTGTGTGTGTGTGTGCATGCGTATGTATATTATATATATATATTATATATTATATATATATATATATATATATATATATATATACATGTATATATGTATATATATATACTACGTATGTATGTATGTTTGGTCCCCGTCCATAGGTTATATATAGGTACTAATGTTCATAGATTGTGCATTATACATATATATATATATATATATATTATATATATATATATATATTATATATATGTGTGTGCATGCATCTATGAACATGTAGGTATGTATATATACGGATGTACATATATATATATCATCCATACGTACGCACGGATGTATGTATGTCTTTGTGCACACGTACGCATGTATGTATGAATGCATGTTTTTTTGTGGGTTGTTGGTAGGCTGTGCATATACATATGCACATACATACACGCACATACACATACACAAAATATTAATATACATATATATGTGTGCGCGCGCGTCTGTTTGTGTATCCATATTATATATATATATATATCTATATATATATAAAATATATATTCTATCCCTATATAGATATATATATATTATATATTATACAACTGATTTATATATATATCAAATGCACACATACATGTATATACATACATATGTAATATATTATTATTATATATATATATTATTATTATAATATATATTACATGATGATGTGATGATGTGCGTGTGTGTGTCGTTTTGTTATGCATGTGCGTGCATATTTATATATATTATATATATATATATAATATATATATATACGCACGCACACACACATCGTTCATTACATATATATATACACATACATACATATATACATACGTACGTACGCTACGCGCACGTACATACATACATACATACATACGCATGCGCACGCACGTACATACATACATACATATATATATATATACATTCATTCATACATATATACATACATACATACATTCATTCATTCATTCATTCATACATACATACATACATACATAAATACATACATGCATACATACATACATAGATATTATACATATATATATATATATATATATATATATATATATATATATATATATATATATTATCTCCCATTATAGCTGTTTGCAGTGCAATAACAATATCGAAACATCACTATGTTGACACGCAAAACAATGGCATACCTCCAATATACGAGATGCGTGCTGAAGGGGCACACTTCTCGCTAATAACTTGATTAGATCACGGGCCTTAATTATCGCATACGGATCATACGATTTACGTGTCGTCTTCACCGTCATACTACCCTCTACCAGGTCCAATACACAAGCAATGCCATGCTCCTTCAGAAGAGTGGTAACATGCGGCCATATCTCCTTGAGATACTTCTCTCTATATTTTGGAAATAAGGTAGCGAACATACTCTCCTCTAGCAGAGCGCCACTCGCCTTCGCATCCTCTTCTGTCCACGGGTCGACCTTCCAGTGGTCTATGCCATCGTGATCCCAAGGTTTCTCTTTTCTGTACTTTTTGTTCTTGTTCACAACCACTTCCGGGTCGCCCTCTTGTTTATCTGTCATGGTGATGTACTGGTGCGACTTACGCTGAGAACACTATATGAGTTTTCTATTGAAGGTTCTGAGAGTGAACACAACTATGTGTCAAATATGATGGCCTGTAAGGTAATAATTCAAATTCAGGGCATGTGTTTTGGAAGTCATCGTTTTTTTCCGAAATAAAGTACACACGTGTTTTAGTACCATTACACTTACAATATGCTAAAATCTAAAATAAGTATATACATATCTCAAGAATTTTTGTGTTAACAAATAACAAATAACAGTATATCGGGTATGCATAGCACTCTTAGCTAAAGCACACGAACATACTCGTACATCTTCTCGCAATGCAGGATTCGGGGACCGCGTTCAATGCGCTCCGTCTGGGGGCACACTTTGCTAAGACAAAAGAGGCTCAACGATTCGATGCTAACATTAAAGCTCCTCGGTCTAGTTCTGAGAAACAAGATGCCACTGCAAACGTTGTTACTGCAAAGACTTTGCCGTCCGCCTTAGATTTCTTCGGTACTGCGGAGAAATTTACAGAGACTATAGCAACAAAGGATGTAGCAGAAGTATTGGATAGCAGTGAGGGATTGAGGGAAAAGGAAAAGAAGGTCAAAAAGGCCAAGAAAGAAAAGAGCGAGAAGAAGTCAAAAAAGCGCGATAAGAAGGATAAAAAAGATAAAAAGAGGAAGCGTAGAGATTGTACAGATAATGCAGAGGCTGACCCCGCTAAGATGACTAAAGAAGAGAGTTTAGCACGTTTGCGAAAGGAGTACAGGATCAACGTATCTGGCAGTAGTGATGTGCCAGCACCATTTACGACTTTTAGTTCGCTTACGGATGTGTACAAGCTCAATCCGGCCGTACAACGCAACTTAGTCACATGCGGGTATAGTGCACCGACTCCTATACAGATGCAAGCCATCCCCACTATGATGGAGGGTCGCGATCTATTGGCATGTGCACCTACGGGTTCTGGTAAGACTATGGCATTCCTGGTGCCGCTACTGCACGCCCTGAAGAGTCCCGGTGACGTCGGTTTCAGAGGTATTGTGTTGTGTCCGACGAAAGAGTTGGGTAGGCAGATTTATAACGAGTGTGAAAGGCTAGCCAAAGGGCTACGACTGAAGATACACTACCTCACTAAGGCCACAGCCAGCGCCAATAGTTTTGGACCGCAGACAAACCAGAAATTTGACCTGTTGGTTAGTACACCCATGAGATTGGTGGGTATGATTCAGAATTCTACTATCAGGTTAAACAGTGTGGAGTGGCTGGTAATGGACGAGGCGGACAAACTGTGGGAGATGGGATTCTTAGAACAGGTTGACGAAATCATAGCGGCATGTGGATCGAGTAAACTCAAACTCGCCTTGTTTAGTGCTACACTTCCCGCCAAGGTGGAGGAGATGGCACGCACGATTCTGCGCAATCCCGTCAAGCTTAGAATAGGGTCCACAAATGCGGCTACAGAACTGATCGACCAGCAGCTTCTATTTGTGGGTCGTGAGGACGGCAAGTTATTGGCCATCCGTCAGCTGATACAGCAGGTATGTGTGTTCCTGCTGTACTTCTTGCTAGGTGTGATTATCACTTGTTTGTATATACATTGTAAATCATACAAAAAAATGATGTATCGACATTGAACTGACTATTTCCAGATATTTGGACATGCAGACCTTGGTCTGTCCGTATATATGTATGGATCATTGATATACTATCTCGAATATTTAATGACAGGGACTTCAACCGCCGTGTCTAGTATTCGTGCAAAGTGTAGAGCGAGCGAAAGAGCTCTTCAGAGAGCTCATCTACGATGGGATCAACGTGGATGTTATCCACGCGGAACGCACGCAGTTACAGGTATGTCACCTGCACGGTATTATATACTCTTACATATAGATATGCATATATATATATATATATATATAGTATGTCTTATTGCATATTCTTATATTATGTGTGTGTGTATGCGTATGAATATATTTTGTGACTATATGTATACATGAATTGAATCCTTGGATTGCATATGTGCGTATATTTGATTTGAAATGAATCGATTACGATTGTTTGTATTGCATTCAATAATACTGTCCATTGCGAACTCCATATCTGATTTAATACTCGTTACCCGTACATATAAACTGCAGCGAGAAAACGTTATCAAGAAATTCCGTTTAGGGGAGATATGGGTGCTAATTGCAACCAATATACTTGGGCGTGGTATCGATTTCAAAGGGGTGAATCTCGTGGTGAACTATGATTTCCCACAATCGACTGCGGATTATATCCATCGTATTGGACGAACTGGGCGTGCGGGCCGTCAGGGCAAAGCTGTGACGTTCTTCACCAACGATGATCGGCCTATGCTGCGTACGATAGGTAATGTGATGTTAGAGAGCGGGTGCGAGGTACCGGATTGGGTGATGGAGATTCCCAAGGCCAACAAGAATCAACTGCGCCAACTGAGGGCATTTCCCATCAAGCGTAAAGGCATAACGTCGATGTCAGCGTATGACAAAGAGAAAACTCGCAATAAGCGAGACGCCATTTCACATTCAAAGGCGGTAAAGAAACAGAAAACGTAGCGCAATTGATCGGAGTGAGAATAAGAATAGTACTTCGTACATTTTTCCTCTAACGAACCCTTTGGGATTACCTATTCGAAATCTCGTCGAGACTTTTCCCGTTCAGAGTTTATGGTCTGGGCAAAATATTCGGTTTCCTCTGGGCCGTCGCTCCAATGTGGGTGATCACAATCGAATTAGTAATAGCTGAATGCAAACAACCTTGCGTTAGTTGTCTCCCTCTACATACTGAATTTGGTTGCTATGTACAAAGGTATTCATGAAGCAGTCGGCCAGCGACGAAATTCACCCTGTGAATCATGCGAATTCGTTCTACTACTTAGAATTCATTTGGAACGACATGTGTACACTTCGCATGTATAAGGGAAGCTCAGGCATCCACGGCCCAAGTACTGTCCGCGGGTTGAAGTGGTTAGATCAGAGACGCTCAGTACCATCGTTGGCACATACGGTGCGACTAAGTAGGCGGCCTGCGATTCAGCATATACCCTATCTGGGATGGCATTCTTTCGTGAGTGGTAGAGACAGGTTTTGTCATCCCCTTCTGTCATGCCATCTTGCTGCACTGCAGTGACGTGCGAATGAACTATCTCTGGTAACCTCCATATTCGAGACAAGCCTCGTCTAATCATGATCCGCTTTCGCCTGCATGTGGTGAGTGCCAAAGTTAGGAGTTAGATAGCATTGGTATCAAATATTAGGTCGGTCCTGACTTATTTTGCCTACCTATGGGGGAAAAGAGTGACCGTATTAATGTAATTCATTAGATGACAGACTACACAAGCGGAATCTCCCCGATTCATCTCCTTCTTCAGTCAGAATGCATTGTATTTAAGCATACCTGCGACGCCGGTTCTTGGGTGATTGGTCCAGTGTGTCAGATCCGCCCCAGAACAGATCATCTCGTAGTGCTAGTTTTTCTTGATTTCTCGTTGCAATATCCCACACACGCGTAATCCCCGAGAGTCTCATCGAGGTTTTGCTCCTATAGTAAGTAGAAGTAGGGGAAGCGTTGTTACTAGTTGAAAATTGTGGACCTCAAATGCTAGTAAAGCTGTTGAAGCTCAACACAACACAGGCGGCGAAGCACAATCGAAGCAGCAGCTTGCGCGTACACAAGCCATCGTTGGTTGTGTGTGATCTGTTCCATCGGCGTGTAATCAACTGTAGCATAGACGTATCCCTTGTCATAGCTATGTAGAATACGCTCCGAATGGTAAATATAGCTACACATGTCGAATCCTACCTTAAACACGAGGCTTTAGTGATCTGCTGTTCTCGTGTTAGAGGAGAACGAGTTGGCTGTTTCAACTTGATAGGTGTCGTGACATCCGTCTCTTCTACTACTATGATCCGAGACCAAATCCGAGTTAATCCACGTTCGTCCATAATCTTCTTCCGCCTGTTCAATAGAAATCCCCATGATATTATATCAAAACATTCAAAAGCAAGTCATACAGATGTGTGATCCTCTTTAGAAAATATTGACATAATCTGAATATAACTATCATTGGCTGAGTATTTGAACATTTTAACTGCGCCTCTGCGAGCCCGGTTATGTGCACTCAAGCTATAGTTGTCCTAACTAGAATGTGCTATCTTGGCAAAAAAAAAAAAACTACACACTTCACACAGATTGAAGTTTAAGTATATACCTGAAGCGAGTCATCGCAGTCTCCCACTGTCGCTCTGTCAGTGGTATTCGTGTCGGTGATGCTGGAGTGGGTGTGTTCTCGTAATCATCGGAAACTGTATCCCCCGAATTAGATGCATTATTCGTGTCAGCTGTGCTGTAGTATGCAGCTAGCAGAGCCTCGGAATAGAGTGCTTTCAGCCCTTGCACAGGTGTTGAGTTATCTTCGCTCTCGTCCATAAAGGGCTGGTAGACAGGGATGAACAACCGTACACAGTTTTTAGAAAGAATTGCAAACCTTCCAAATAATGCATTCTAATGTTCTTTTAGAAGGCTTTTGAATCGTGGTCTAAAAACGACATGTATTGTATCATAGTCGTATTACCAAATTTTCCACACACTTAGAGCTATAAGACGGCAGTGACGAAAATGAATAACGAACGAATCCCTCATCGTACCTACGCTTAGACATGAACTTCAAAACCTCCTGGTAAGCAAATTCTGAGCAAAAAGGACTGTGAACCGTCGACATCTCTGTAGTGAACGTCAGTAGCCAATACTTTACCGAATTATAACTTACCTTCAACCAGGATGCCTCGAAGACAGCCATGCTTGAACAAATTTTGCATGTATACCTGAATGCTGCGATGAACTGCTCTCTCTCTTAGAGAGAAGAAGGACCTATCAGTTGTTCAACAGTAGCGCACGATTTAGGTCTGTTCATGTGTGCCATCATGTTAAAATATGTATGTACCTTTTTTTATAAAAAAATATTACATATACTTTTATTTAGAATGTTCTACGGACTCTCGTCCGTTCTCCCTAAATCTCATATTTTTACTTTTCACTCTAACTAAATATTAGTATTGTAGTAGAGAGAGTGCGATGGTTGTCTATTCATTAGGTCTCTTGCTTGTCATGATATTTACATATTTACATATTGTATGGGCTTTTTTTAATTACACATATATATACCTTATATGTGTATAAATAAAATATGGACACAATTGTACACAAGTTCCATTCAGAATGCTGCGTATTTATTGGTACATCTCTAGTTCATTTTCAAAAAACAATCTGATAATAGATCTCGCAACGTTGGTTACAAATCGAACTCGTGTATTAGAAAGCAGTACTATTACTACAGCTGATTCATTGATTAATTAACTATGTGGCGACGAGGGTTAAACGTGATCAACGTTCGAACGCTTCAATCCTCTACTAAGAGGGAATACAGTACTTTTGGCGGAGTAGCAGATAGTCAAGGGAGAAGGGCGAACAAAGGCCAGAACCTATTGATAACGCAACTCTTACAATTGTTTAAACAGGTATGAAATGCCGCTCCCTGCACTTGACAAGATTTGTAAATATATGTGTATATCGAGTGCTTCACCATCAGATTGCTGTCTTGATTATATTCTAAGTATGTACCCAATAAATTTTTGTGCTCTGCGACGTTTACAATTAACAACACGAAGTTGATTGTGCGAATACTTTGATTTAGTAGTGCGACTTTCTGTAGTATTTTATAAGTATTATGTCTGAACCGATTCCCTATGTACCTCGTCTCGAAGTCCTATATTAGTATATAAAAATAACTTTGATGATTGACATCCTCCTCTCTTTTAAATTTTGCTTACAACGGATATAAGAACTCCGACACTCGACAGTACTTGAAGTACTACGGTAGCGCGGGGAAGGATCGATTCGCAATTATCAGAGTGAGCGGAGATGTGCTACACAACCGAGTATGTGCATACCCTCAAACATAAAGTCTAACTGTTTATTTTGGCATCTCAGAATTCTGTACGTGCCCTATCTAGGCAACATCCTTGAGCAAGACATGGCTACATATAGTTGTTCGTAAGTGCGAAGAAATACTGTTTTGGATTGAGAATCATGTGCTGGAGACGCGCTCTCTATCAATTTTATACTGTTCTGTTTTGGGCTCACCTTTTTAGTTGTAATGTAATGTTAGACGCCTGCTCCTGTATATTATTTGCATACCTAATACAAAATATTTGTTCATATTGAGATACATTTTGTTGTGTTGTCATTACAGTTCATCGCTTCTATGGAAAATCTTCACTAGCGTGCCGCATCGTGTTCCTTTTTCTTTTTTCCCATCTCAAAGACTCTTCAAAAATGTTCTATTATTGCAACTATTGCACCATCGCGTGATGTGCAATCCTGTCGTTCATAAATTTACTGGCCCTGTACGTTATGCATATACCTCATGTAACTCAAAGTAGAGCTTTGCACGTGTACCATGTTTTGTCATTCTCTCGTTTCTTTCGCTACGCAACATAGTTCGATGGTATGTGTAACTCGGATTGAATGCCACCCTTTTAGAGCCATACTACTTCTGCTAAGCCATAATAAACCGATCCCAATGTAGAATGTTTGATGCTGCTTTCTCTTTCTTCAAATTTCAATATTGAAGTTTCAGATTTGTGACGCGTCTCGGGATCTTCTTTCGAATACAGAATCTTTCCGTTTGTGCTCCGGGGATGATTATTGTCCCTATATCTATTGTAGATCATTATCGTTTGGCTGTATTGCCTATTCTTCTACTATTGAATCACAAGGCCTTGTCGCCGCTATTGTGTCATCGTGCCACCTAAACTTTTCTCACAATAAAGAGTGTACCTTGTACTGGTTGTTGTATCCCCTTCATCCCTTCCTTCACCGCTGCATACTTTTTATGATTCACCCTTTTACACAGTCGCTTATTGCTTTCAATATACGTTATCTTCTCCAGGATCACCTTTACCAGACGGCGGCGTCCTTATCCTTTCTACACCGTGTTGGGCTTCGGCCCATAGTGGTACACGGTGCGGGCATATACTCTGGTCGCTGTAGCGATGCATTGTCAAAGATCGTCAATGCGGAGACTTCCATAGAGGAATCGGAACCTGGGCAAAGCGAGAGAGATGTGTCACATGTCGATGAAAGCAAACAGTTGAAGGCTTCTGAGGCAGCTGTTGAGTATATGGAGAAGGCTAATGCTGCGCTCGTCGAAACGCTAAGCAAAGAATTCGATATCGGGGCTGTACCGCTAATAGACACTGTTTACAGGGCGAAGACTATGGATAATTATTCTGGTCCGAAAGTTTGGGAACGTCTGGCCGGGAGTATATTGAGTGTGAACAATACGGTCATAGAATCAGCATTCCGACAGGTTGGTGAATTCCTTTTTGTCTATCGAGCAACTTCAATTTCCGCTACGAACGAGATTGTGCTGTTCTTATCGTTTACTCGTTCTATTGTGCTCCCACAACTTCTATTGAATGATCGCGTAGCTCACATGAACACACCAGAGCGATGGGCTTGTTGCGCCACTACACACCACAGCTGTATAGTATATATAGGGCACTGTCCATGGGAGTGCGTCTGTATGGGCTCTTCTTAACACGGCCTTTATATACTGAACACCAATCTCCTGCAAGACTAGGGCCTGATTCCGATAGTTTCGAGTTTAGGGTGGGGAGTGGACTGTCATCGTCTCCTTTCGTTCAGTACTCAGGAAGCAACCAGTGCTCTTGCAAAGGCCTTTTCGCCTCTTAAGGTGTGTTGGGTTTTTACTGGAATGAGCTTGTATGTACCGGTCACACCAACACGATTCGGATATTTTAATTTTGTTTACGTGCAATGCTAGTAGTGACACGTGCTTTCATGCTCCCTACTGAACATCCATCTGAATCCGCTCCTTCATGGAGTGCATTAGTATCAGCAGTATAATTAGCACTAGGGTATAACTATACAAACATACAATATCATGGGTCAATTGGACCATTGCAGGTCATTATGCTGCGACCAGAGGGATGTCTTAGAGATGAGGACGGGAATAGGTTCAAGTATATCAATCTTGCCCGTGATCTGCTTCCTTTGAGTAGAAACGAGCCCACAGAGAACGGTATGTAAGTTTAGTTTCCTTGATCAGACGAGGATAATGTCGGTATGCCTATTCGCTTCTACAATAGGATCAATTAGTCTTGCCGTAGAAAGGGAGCTACTGTATCATCAACTTATAAATACTGAACCGTCAGTAATATCAGGTGTTCGACTTCTGGAAGGAGACCGTAATGACTTCAATGATGCAGCGAATACGTTCAGTTCCCTCGATGTCGGCGCTACGCTGGCTATCACAACACCAGCACTTCTCTCGCAAGAGCTGTTCACGCATCAAGGCGCAGGCACTCTAATAGTCCGCGGTGACAAGGTAAGTTTATATTCCGTATTCAAAATACTTCGGATTTATCGCTGCCTTATATTTTTCTGACCAGTCGTGATTATATACATACATGTCGGTAAGATATACACGCATATCTACATAAAAGCACAATGTGGGGCCTAATACCTTCAAGCAATCTGACCACCACACGAATACTGAAAATAACTGCACCAAAAGATCACCAGGATCACTGATCTCAACAGCCCGCTGGTTGATCTGCCCGCTGTGAAGGCAGTCTTGGAAGGTTCCTTTCGTTCACCAATCCCCGATTCATACTTCGAATCCATTCAAGACAGGTAAGAAGGTTGTCTTAAACTCTGCGTATCATTCGTATCGTATTTCTTTGAATCATCGTCTCCGTGTTCTGGGATGTATGACCGGCGGACTGGTTTTTAAATTCGACTCCGGATACTTCTTCGAAATTGTAGTTTTCGATCCCTCTACGTCACCGAGAGTGGACGCGGGATAGCAATTGTATTGACGATTGGAGGAATCCCATATCTTGACAAAATTGCTGTGCAGCAAGGAAGCCAAGGTGATCAACTGGGAGAGCAAATTTGGCAGGTGTGTGCAGGACTCTTCGAAACATTGTTGATACATATTCTTGGAAATCTTTATTGTGAACCTTGACCTAAAACAAATTTTCAGCATGCAACTATTATATATTTACTAAAGCATTTTCTTTACATTCGGTGACTGTGTTGGATAATCATCAGGCACTCACAAAGGGTGAGCCGTCATTGTTCTGGAGATCGAGGTCTAGTAATTCTGCGAATAATTGGTACTATGACCGGGCCCACGGTGCTATCAAGGATCAGAAATCGCCCTGGACTGTGTTCTGGTACAACGTTGACACTGACAAAATCATGGAGTGTGTGAAAAAAGCGATTGGGTATGTATCAACGGGATTGTAACCTTACTGCCAGTAGTACATTTGTCCGACATTTGTTTGACAGTTTTTATTGAATGAAAAATTATTCATTATGGTCGTCTCCTCAACTTTAACAGGTTGAAGCCAACATTCAGTGTCTAGTAATCTAGTCTAGATGCCCTTCGAGATGCTTCTGGACCTAATTGCGATGCATTTGCATTGTCCGCTACTACGTGCTCCGCGGCGCTCAACGTGCGCCACGTAGTGCTCCACAGGCCTATATACAATAGGACAACCTCGGAAGCGAAACCTAATTGGCACTCTACTTCATGGTGACTTGTTTAGCACATATAATCATAAATCACGAAGAAGTGATTCTTATTGCTCTACATATGAGGGAAAATTCTGCCAATTGTGATGAATCTGGATTCACGTGCAAGGTCAAAATTCAAAACGACTAACTCCCGGTAGATGGGAATGGAGGTGAATCTCTTCACGTCCACCGTATAGATTGCATAACTTGCATACATCGCCCGAGGCGCATTTTGGGCCAGTACTGTGGTTTTCGAATGTATGTACTTGAAGTCGGATTTTAGAATTCGTCTTCAGACAATTGGCGCAACACTGGCCCCGCATTCCTCGACCCAAACAGACGTACTACCCACAACTCTACTAAGTGGCTGGCCACAATCTCCACCACACCGGAAGAATAAGAAGTATCTTTATCGGCCTGCATAGTTATATCACATGGCATATGGTGAGCCGGATTATAAAGTTGAAATGGTATACTAAGTGGTCTATCTCGATATGCTTTTCGGGAAAATGTTAGTCAACGTATGAGCGCATCAGCATGGTAGGAACAACCCAAAAGTAACTTGTAAATACCCTTGCTCACCTGTTTGTCGGGTCCTCGAATTTTATCGAAGATAGTATAGAGCGGTGTCAATTCCAGATTCCACGCATCATTACACTCCTGACTCAGCACTATTTTATTAGTTTCGATTCCAGCAAGTGCTGGCTCCTTTTGCGACCTTTGACAGGAACTTTCAGACTTCGTGGCAGCTGCTGAGATGTCTAGCGGTGAGTAGCGACTGTGGTATAACTGCTGTACAAAGTCCTTGCGAAGTCCTGCATAGTGCATATCGAGATGGTGGTCAAATCGGTGGTCAGTCACGAAGAAGGTCATGTTTTGGCTTAAGGAGATGTGTAACAAACATCTTTCCCTGTAGAAATGGACCAGGTTCGGACGTTTTCAATGTGTGCACCATACCCAAGCCTGCTATTAGCTGTGATGCAAAGTCTGCGACCAATTCTTTCTTTCTTTTGACATTCTTATGTGTCCGGACGGCGGCCAGCCTTTCAATCTTGTGGTTGAATATACTCGCTGCGTAGAATTTCAGGATCGATTCTGAAAAGCAGTTCACAGACACCGAAGTTGTCAAGGCTTCGACGTGATGAAACCAGAAGGATGGTATGTACACCGCATCACCTACAAAATTATATTGTGAGAAGTCCTATTTTGTCTTGAGATATAGCAGATATCATAATGATATTCAGTTGTTCCTGATTCAGAGATTATAGATGAAAGACTGCGTGCACTTCACTAAACTAGGAGGACGGCGAGACGAATAGGTGTAGTACACCTTTCCGCGTTGGACCATACGATATCAAGAATCCACTGGTATCCAAGTTTTTACCTGGATTTAAAATGATGGTTTGCCATTTCTCTGCACTCGCAAAACCGGGAAATTGCAAGAGGTTGGGTTGATCAAAGTCCACCTGTGACAAAGGTATAATATATAAATAACGTCAGTCTATTAAAACAAGCTTTGTGAACAGAGAGCTACATTTTGTACTACATTGTGTACGCACACATCCGAAAAATCGCTATTAATGTGTAGGCGTCTAACGATAACATTTATAAAGGATCTTGAAACTTTCTATAGCAACATCAAGGATGCACGCGTACAAACTCGGAGTCGTCTATTCGAAATATGGAAGTGTCTCATTCAACAATTGCTACACATGCTTGAATTCGTACACATTTCAAACGCATACCTGGGACTTTCGCGACCGCGGATGTGCATCTGGAAATACATATAAATTGGGAGCCTACAAACGAGAGTACGAGCCAGAAAATCGAAGTTACAGATCAGAAATACTGAAGACCGCATTTATTTTCGACATTCGCTATACTAAAATGAATAAAAGTATTGTACTCGCAGTGTATATCATTACTTTACCTGATTCGGGTGATAAAACGTTATTTCCTTTTGTCCATGCAACTGAACGAATATATTATTGGCCACATCGTAGTGGGCCTGTGTCACCACCCCTGGTTCGCCTATCCAGCAAGACATAGTAGGCGCACTCATCGTCAAGCCCAGCGTACTGTCCGGTAGTATATCGCTCACTATCAGATTTTCCCATCCTGGCAGCTAATGAGCATAATGATATAGTAAGTTCCTACTATCCTATAGTTTGTGTATTGCAAATAGTTGAAATTTGCAAGCATGTAGAAATCAGCTAAAACACTATGCAACAACTAACAAATACACGCATATATTAAAAAAAGTAAATACATGAAAACCGACTTTACCTTACTTTATCCAGGCTGCCTATATCTGCGACGGGTGCAGTAAAATACAGTGAGTCAGACCGGTCTGTCATCGGCGAGCTATTGGAAAGTATGGGATGTTTATATCTTAATAAATTACTAAATATATCTAGACTTGGCTATGGATCACTGCTTTAACAATAATATCATTGTCCAGTGCAGTTACGATTATTGGTCTTGACTCGATAGTGTGCTCGCTGAACACTATCATCATGACAAACAAAAGGATCCTTGATCTCGAGTACTCGATTCTATATCGAAGCTGCACTAACTGGCTTCGAATCGCAAATAAAGACGTGAGAAATAATTTGTCAGGTCCTGCGGACCACAATTGATCTAAAGCAAACTCAATTGGGTGGTCAACGATGTAGATATTTACTTTGTTGCTTTACTCACTTCTGACATATCCGTTGAACAAAGTTGCTTGTTTCCACTGATTTAATCTCAAACTCTTGGGTGTCGTTGAGTAGAGGTCGGGTACCTGCTTCTGTATACATAAAAGTCCGGCAGCTGCTAGATGTTTTGACGGTTAAATGATCCGTTTGTCTCAGTAGCCTCTGACCTAAAACCTCTAGCTCCCACTCGCCACTGTCACACCAGGTCTTAGCCTCGTTCAATTGGAGGCGTAGAGGGTATATTGGTAATGGTGATTGTAACGTACTCACCTTCCGTTGTCTTACTTTCGTGTGTATAGCATGCAAGTTTCTACATAATTTTGTGCGTATATTGTAGACCGTACTGGCACGCTGTGCGCACTGCGTGCACGGCCATCCGATATGATTAAACATGTCTTACGAGTGTCTAAACTCCTTGCAATTATATGTACCTACATATATCCTATGTATATATTCATATACAGGTACGTGAACATGTATGGGTAAACGTTTGACGTCAAGATGACTGGTATATTTCATGTGCTGGTATGTAGTTCATAATTTCAATGCAATCAGATGAGCAACGAGTACACTAGTTCATCACCTCCCCTTACTTCTCTCTCTCTCTCTCTACTCTACTAGTAGAAATATTATTTTAGTCTGTATCTTTCACTATTATGATAGTAGTGAATGTAAAATATATATTTTGTTACAATATTTTTAAATATACAACAACACGCGATGATGTATTTATAGTATTTACAAATACATAGGACGAGTAATTCTCCAAAAAATTTAACCCCAGAAAATAATAAATATTACAACCAAGAGACCTCATATGATATCACCTAACAATATATCGAACAGATGTGCGATGATGTATAGGACGATGTACATGAGTGCCATCCTTATGGATGTTGTCGATTCTCGAACTTCGCAGTTCACACGATTGGACCCGCCAAAATCAGATACCGAACCTTTCATTATATTCCTTCCTAATTTGGTGGTAGTAATCGCAAATGGATATGAGTTAATGAGTACATATATGAAATCACAATAATTTAATTTTTATGAGGCTCTGTTGCGTGTGGACTGTGGAGACTGGAGTGATCAGTTATAGAGTGAACGAACACACAAAACTGGTTAGAAGAACGCACACACACCCGAAAGTGGTTAGTTAGAGTACAACTAGTTCGCAAACATGAACGTTCTCCGCATGCAAAGGCTATTCAAGGTAAGCACGACAAGACATGCACGCGCACTGTGTGTCTGCACAAGTGTATTTCTCTACAGCCGAGTGTTGTACGGGCAGATAGTTCGTTTCAAAATTTGCGCAGTTATAGCTATGGATATTGTTATGGGAGTGACCAGTGGAGAATACATATATCAGTTTTCCCGAGACGTACGCATACATATACGTGTATGCTTATCTCTAACCTTGGAAGTGTGGTAGTGACTTTCCGACGCTTATCGTTCGGAAGCGGTGGACGCACACTCACCGACAATATATTACATTGCTCATCGCCGTGTATTTTTACGTCACAGAGCTCGGTTTTAATTCGAGTTCGATACTCCATACTCATTATACTTTCATATACCGTACACTCTATGCGCAGCCGGTTCAGGCACACACGCGCATGTATGCGAGCGAAGCATTCGCACAGGTCACTGTAAGAGATGCGCTGCGTGACGCTATGGCCGAAGAGATGCGAAGGGACCCCGATGTCTTTCTGTTGGGTGAGGAAGTTGGACAGTATAACGGAGCGTACAAGGTATGATCGTTCTTTGCTTGTTGTGTATTGCACGTGTGCTTTTTGATCTGTTCATGTTCTATAACAGCATTAACTTTTTGAGTATGTAGGACCTTACAAATTGAAGTGTGCTGCAGTGGCTGTTAGAGGCTTATATCACTTTCTGTGGTTTAAAGGGGAAATGGCATATATAGATAGATGGATGGATGGATAGATGGATATAGATGTAAAATATATCTTGCCGTTTTTGGATTGATTGTTGCACTATCTTTGTTATACCTGAATCATACGGCCGCAAATTAAACCAGATTACCACGCATGGTGACACAAAAATTCTATGCTTACAAGGAAACATTGCCTGTGTCTATGATATTCTACTTGCAAGTAAGAAAGTGCCATATAGTTCTGAAGAGTACACACTATGAAATTCTCATATATCAATTCATTTGCGCTGACTAGGAGTTATGCTAATAGTATACGAATGCTTTCCTAAGCACATCATACACGATCATCATACACGATGCAACGGCTGAGTCAGTTCGTTTTTTTTCACTGTCATAGGTCACTCGAAACCTGCTGGACGAGTTTGGCCCCAAGCGTGTGATCGACACCCCAATTACTGAGATGGGTTTTACAGGAATCGCAGTAGGTGCCGCTATGGAAGGTCTTAAGCCTATTTGCGAATTCATGACGTTCAACTTTGCGATGCAGTCCATCGATCATGTAAGCTTTATATGTGATGTGTATGTGTTGGTGGTGTGTATACAGGATTAGATTTTGTTCATCACAAAGAACAATTGTTACGTACAGTGTTTTAAGTTTTAAGTGAATAGTTGTGATTTATTTGATTCGAGTCCCTGCTTTTATATGCATTAGAGAGTATGCGGAGCAAGATCTACCTTCATGGGAAGATTTCTAAATCATTTTATCTGTGCATTGCTTTATTTGTGGTCTGTCGTTTGTACCTTTCTGTATTGGCGATAAGAGGATCTGTTAGCGCTTACATTTAAATTAACAGAAACCAGAGAGTCCGGTTCCAGAGTGCTTCTATATATTCTGGCCCAACATATCGAGTAACTAGTATAGAGAAATTCAACCCTCGAGCGGTATCGGGAATCATTCACATTTCATCTTTCTGTCAGTCTTGCTGTCACCCGCATTATAACTGTGCTCCGTGTTGCCTTAGACTCTCTCGTCTCAAGGAAACTAGTGAAAATATGTCGCAGTGATACGCACATACAGTTCTGGAGTGATAATATCTGTTTGATCTGTACCTTGTTCCTTCGAGTTTCGTGGATATGCCTGTCCTCTCGGCTTCTAACTGCGATTCTCGTCACTGTTTACACCATTGTAATCGCTGCGAACACATTCGAATTATCACAGATCATTAATTCGGCTGCCAAGGGTCACTACATGTCTGGTGGACGTCTAAGGTGTCCCATTGTATTCCGAGGCGCAAACGGACAGGCCTCCGGTGTAGGTGCACAGCACTCCCAATGCTATGCCGCCTGGTTTGGCCATATCCCTGGGCTGAAGGTTGTGTCACCATATGACGCAGAGGATTGCAGAGGACTACTGAAGTCAGCCATACGGGACCCTGATCCCGTCGTATTCTTAGAGAATGAGCTGATATATGGAGAGAGTTTCCCAGTATCGAAAGAGTACGCAAATGAGGACTTCACTCTTCCCATTGGAAAAGCGCATATCGCTAAAGAAGGTATTGTATTCGAGAAAGAAACGTATAGAATAGTATATGGTATCATAGGTTTGACATGAATTTATACACATTTTACAAATGCCAGGAACTGACTTTACCACTGTAACCCAGGGCTGACCAGTACGATCCTTCCCATGGTTAGGACTACTTTAGATTTCTCAGTCTCGGGTACTGACTACACCTTGTATCATCGCAATTCCACGACTGAAGTATTCAATCTCTTCCACCCTCAGGTTCTGACTGCACTATCGTAGCCCACTCACTTCCTGTTGGCCAAGCACTAGAAGCGGCCGCTGAGCTAGAGAAGGAAGGTATCTCATGCGAGGTTATCAACCTGCGCTCTATCCGTCCTCTGGATATGGACACAATTATTAATTCCGTGAAGAAGACGCACCGAATCGTGACCGTTGAGAGCGGTTGGGCACATTTCGGAGTTGGTGCTGAGATCGCCGCTGGTTTGATGGAATGTATGTTTCAATGCCAAGCAGAAGTTCTTATGTTAGTTGATGCTCAACATCTCTTCTTTTTGTATACAAGTATCGCGCGTGGTATATCGCATGAATATCACTTTTCTAGTTGTTCCGTCTTGCTAAAATTTTCGAATATTCTTTTCCTGCAGCTGAAGCGTTCGATTATCTAGATGCGCCAGTATCGCGTGTGGCATCCGTGGATGTGCCCCTCCCATACACAAAGACCTTGGAGGCGAAATGCCAACCTCAGGTGTACGGCATTGTTAAAGCTGTCAAGGGAGTCTTATACAGAAACGATTAGCTCATACAAAAATGTACTTTAATAGCAAAATTATAAATTTGACTGTGGTGTATAAGACGTGCACCGCAAAACTCGGGTATCGGTATCAACTTGATTGTTATCGTAACAGCTTGCTGGGCTTATATCTATGATTTATATTTAGAAGTGTGTGCACGCATAGAAACACACAGATGTCGCACTGTTGTCCATTCTTCGTGAGAATTTTACTTGGTCGTTTTCATGGCTTGGGCTTTTCTAATATTGTACGGATATGTACTGTACAAATTGTGCCAGCTCGCTTCAAACATATGAGAGTTGTACTTGGAGTGAGTTGATGTGTGGAACCAGCATATTCTGTGATGATCAAGAAAAAGTGCATTGGCATTTTGAACTGAATTTCCAGCTACATACCAGATACAAGTACTTTTGAATAATTATGTGGACAATTGATTTATTGTATTGCGCTATTTCCGTGTAGACTGCCAAACTTTGAGTATGGATATAAGCGTAAACCTTCTTGAAAAATTTATCCGCACACTTGATTGAAAGTAGCAATAATCGTAGCACAAGCTTGATTGCCAATATTGTACGTATGCTAGATATTAATATCACTTTTTCTCTAGTTTGTGCTACGATTTTATATTTGAGTATCTTTGAAGTACATAGCAAGGCAAAAATAATATTCATCCTTATAACTAGATCGATGTCTGTTTGGTGCTCTTTTACTGCAAAAAGAGTGAGTTTCCATCTAGCCTCTACCTATATGCAGTCGTGTACCTGCGAAGAGTATTTATACCATTGGAATGACTGTTTGTTTTTCGCGCACAGGTAAACATAGAGCTGTACCTAATATTCATATGTCTGTGTCAAAGTATTGATTAGTTGTGCAACACTATGCTACAAAAATAGCCCTCTTGTACTTGGTCGAGTTGACATGCAGACACATAATGCACGTATAGGTGTATATACTTTTAAATGAAACCGGATAAGTAAATAATGCGTACATACTTGTCAATATATTTAAGTGAAGCGCTACAATAATGAGTCATGCAATATATGCATAGTGTACAAAAACATGTATATTCAACCACTTCTACGTAATTGTTGAGAGGAGGGAGAGGGGGAAAATTTGTGCGCGTACTTGGCATTTACAGCGTCACTTGTATTTGTGCTTTCATATTAAAGTATACAAGTGTATTCTCGTACTTGTATGTACCCTGTGTGGCTTCATATGCCCAGGTGACTGCATATGTATTTGTAAGAGTTACCTTTATTTTGCTGTTGCTTAAGACAAAATCCGTGCACATGTGCATTTACACAATACTGATGTACATGCTCGCATACATGTATATAATTGGTCCTGCATATGTATATTGGTTGTGCATATGTATATGTGAGAGTTATATCATCGAGTACAGTATATTCTGATATGGGCACATACTTGAAACTTGCAACGTTTTTTGTTATTAGGCTTTACATTAATGGATATATATATATATATATATATATATATATGTGTGTGTGTGTGTGTGTGTGTGTGTGTGTGTGTGCTTGGTATATACCTCTTTCACGCCAGTATTGTCGGTGAAACGTGCGATATGTAAAAAGAAGTCGGGTCCAGTTTATTTCGATTCCTTGATTATATATACTATTGGTCGTACGGGAGTCTATGGAAACAATGACGTGTGATATACTGTGCTAGGTTTAAATGATCAATTTATATTCGAAAAAATATATATTCCTTATAACATAAGCTACCTCGTTTTACATGTGATAGCTTGCCAAAGTTGCCCACGATTGCGATTTTGAGTTTCATTGCGGAACCAATGGCATGTGCACATGTAATCGCGAATTGCCGCGAATTGCCGCGATTTAATTTTTTTGGTGTCCTTGGTATACCTTCTTAAGGTGCGGACGGTGTGACTGCTTTTTTGAGACCGATTATATGCCGCTATACTGCAATACTTCAATTTGATATATATGGTAGAATGCTTTCAATATTTTTACCTTCGAAGTATAACAACTATTGTCAATGTAGGTAGGGTATACCATGTTCCTAGTTACGCAAGTTTTGGTGGGACAATATATTTTTTGATAATCTGAATTGCACCACCCATACTATCTATCTCAATACAAGGTATCAGTATAACGAAAGGAGGAAGAGCGGCTAATGCTATTCCAAAGTTTTTCATACACTATATTGTGATTGCGGTTCGAAAACGTCATTTGCCAGGCTGGATGGGTGTTTATGTTATATCGACCAGCATCGGATATAAGGAATATGAGCAAAATATTGTTTTTTTTTTGAGTTGTGAAAGCCATCCGTTCTTGTCATGGAAGCTCAAAATTTGTACAACGTAATGATACACAAGGTACGCTGACTGAAGAAAATGGCACATACCTATTCTGCTCCACGGTCAATTTTGATAGCCTCCATGTTGTGCTGAAATGTATTTCAATATTTCGCCACTTTCAGCTTCTGTTCTGCGAAAAAAGAACTTTTGAATTTTGAAATGTAGAGACTCGATTCTAAAGTTACAATCGATAAATTTTGATTGATAAACTTGAATAATTGACATGTCATACCTATAGTGTCGGCTACATATACCACCTAACTAGTGATTTTATTTATCTTTTGAATGGTATTCAACGTTTAGATCTTATAAAGTAGTCACAGTACATACAGCCATCGATATCATTGGCCGATGCATGATACGACAGTTTCAATCAACCTAATACGAAAAAGGATAAGTTGAATATGTTTGCCTGGTCTAGTGGACAGGACTATTTATAAGCAGCAACTTAACTAAGACAGACATGATCGCGCATCTCTATGTCACTTAACTACCGCCCAAAGCCGTTAGCTGTTGATATCTTTAAATCTCGTAGCCTCCCTCTGTTTGATTGAAACGGCGATTCTATCAATACCTTGTAGTTTAGCTAGAACATCTTTTTTCCTGCCGATCCTTACGACAGTTTTCGGCGAAGAAATTACAAACAGCAAAAATTCCTGAGCAGACGTATCACGTAAATTCACAATACGCTGTGTCATTGAAGATTGAAACGCGGTGCTTTTTCGTGTCCTTGAAAATCTTTAGTGTGGGAGAAAGCACTACCCTTAGCGACTATCATCACGTGCGATAGAGAAATACCGAAACATCATCTATTACGAATGCAGTAAGCTTTCGTTAATTTTGTAGACGACAACATTTCGATATAGTTTCAAGTGTTGTGTTTATTTATAATCGGTTCAAGATTTGAATTTATTCAATTTCGGCCCCGACATCTGTGTATTATAAGATAATAAATGCGTGTGAGCTACGCTCAATAGGTTCAAACTTAATATCACAGATAATGTTGGTCAAATATAAAGAATTATATGGGGTCGATATTGGTGAGATGAAGCTATCAGGCAGAAAGTAACTGTGAAATACAAGTCACCAACAAATCAGGGCCAAAGGTGTCTCATCGATGAGCGCTTTAAGTCTCCTGTTCACGATTGTTTTGATACTTTGTTATGCTAGATTTCTTACTGCTTAGGTTTTGATCATGGTCAGATCATCAAAAGAGTGCTCGGCTAAAACTTTCTCTCCCTGAGGTGGACTCTGCTAATTTAAGTGAAGATGCAGTTGTGTTGCAATATGTAAGTAAGTGAATAGCATCTGAGGTCCATGAATTCAACTATGAACATTATTCGTGTTTCAACCCTGGTCACTTTTGAGTATATTCTTTTAAATGAAATTCAATATTACTCATCATAGCGGCATTCTTATATTTAGAATAGTATTTTTTTCATGGCTGGACGGATGACAAGGTGCATTTTAGCATGCTATGAGCAAGTGAATATCGCCTGAGCTGAATGAATTTAACTATAACATTATTTCTGTTACAAACACTAGTCACTTTTGAATATAGAACTTTAGATGAGATTCCAAATTACTCATCATAGCAGAATTCATGTATCTAGCCTAGTGATTTTTTCATGGCTAAACGGGTGGCAAGGTGTATTATCCTATAGCATGTGCAAATTTATTCAGTATCTTACTGTGCTACACATACATCTCTAGTAATTATGTTAGAAGCTCATTGTGGCAAAATCACTTCCATGGGAAAACATATCTATTTGAGTCATGAAGCGAGATCGAGCCATATAAAAGTAAGTGGTATGAAATGCTAGTGGTATACAGACGCAGGTATCGGCTCACCATTGTTAAATTTGCAACAGATGTGCATAGCCTCAAGCTTCAGCTAGAGGTCACAACTCGTAGCTCACTTTAATTGTATTGCGATAGACCCGGGCATATCGACTGTCGCTCTAATCTGGACAGCAGTCACAGCTGAATCGTGTCAAATGATCTTCGGAATCGCAGGCCTGTCGTATTTGTGATAGATACCATTTAGAACATCACAATGGTGACCTTGATTTGTTGGTATACAAAATATTCGCTTTATTCCGACGATTCATAACGTATCCATCCTAGGAGATCATGTGAGTTAAGAGGTTTTTTTGCTTTTATACTTTCCCGGATTACCAACCGACTCACAAAACTCGTCACATACTATATGACACTATTTCTAGAAAACCAGCTGCTGGTACGCCTCGTTACTCAAACCAAGCAACCCCAATTTTTACAGCTAGTGATCCAAGATTGGTGTTTCTACACAGAAGTTTAGCACATACAACCCTGATTGTTCAGTACCTGATTTCACTTATGATACACTCTTCTTGACATATTGTTTTCAAACTCGTCACTGACAGTATGTATCAACTAATAGGTTATAATATCTACATTTCCCAATGAAGCACATCTTCAAATATCGCCCGTACTATCGACAGAATAATCTTCCATTTTGCCTGGCGTATTTGTGGCCTTGTGACCAGCCAGTACTGAAAGATGGAATCAGCGATATCCCCGGTGATAGTTCAAACTTACGGTAGACTTATTTTCCGGTCCGCACGTAAGTTTGACAGTTGAAAGGTATGATAAAATGTGGATCAATTTTTATCATAGTCGACTTGAGTTCGAGCGTATACACGCTTACTATCCCACATTGCATACGTTTTCCTCCTTGGGTTTGGGTCAAATCTTGAAATATACACTTCCACCTTTTTTTAATGTACATCTAATGACTTTTTTATTTTATTTATACCATATATATATATATATATATATATATATATATATATATATATATATATATATATATATATAAAAAAAAAAAGTCTCATATGTACATTAAAAAGGTGGAAGTGTATATATATATATATATATAATAGTTGTTTATTTTGTTTCCCGCATGCAGCTTCATCTATCGACTGTACACGTCATGATTGAATAGTATAAAAGTGCATGATTCTAGTTTTAGGACGTGGTGATATTTATTTTATACTAGTAATTTTTATGTATAATAATAGTCGTATGTTTTATTTCTCGCACTGTGATAGTGTCTTCATCGAGTTACAGCAATGCTTCTTTGTATAGAAATATCAAATATACTAATAATAGTTTATGTAGTTTACAATAATAGTAATTTGTTTTATTCCTCCCTTTTTAACTTGCCTTAATGCGGAATCAGGTGATGTTTTAGCGATGCTTTTTATCGTTAGATTTTATATCGTCTGGTAAGTCGATCTGGTGACTAATCTTATGTGCTTGTGTTGTGTTCAATCATAAAAACTGTCCAATGTCCAGTTTGTGCAAGTTTTTGAGCAATATGCATCGTGCTCTATGGCATTCAATATTGCCACCCAGAGGCGCTTCCCAAGTGCTTACACTTAATACTGGTCTACTTGCCTGAGTTGTCTACTTTCACCGTGGAAGCTTCAGTACTTCGTAGTGTTGTGGGCTTATTCACTTTCTCGATTGAATTTATCATACTGAGCGTTACCATGATTGCGGCACACTTTCTGCTCAACATCAAAGACATGTTAATACATGCTATGTTACATAACGTATTTAGTATCGACCAGTCAATGGCGTTTGTTCTGTCAGCAAGACAAAATTCACAATTATGAGCATAACGGCTGTAATAATATGCAATTGTCCAATCTAAGTTTCATAAAATGTCTTATCACCTGCAAACGTACCCGACCGGCAGAAGTTGACTGGTTGAATTGTTGCAGTTTTTAACGTCCACCACATTAAGGACGAAGCCGCACATTGTAACAATCAGCGTGGAACCCCATATCAGACCTTTACAGTCTGAACGGCAATTAATGAACTATTGAAGTCCACAAACATTCTGTCCTCATTATCAAGCCCGTATCTTTGAGGAATTCGAAATTAAGTCTTGGTCCACTGTAGTGCTGTTGTAATATCCATTATTGATGCAATTTTCACCTGCGAACCTATGAACAGCAACTTGTATATCGACTGGTTGTGGCACCCGTCTTCGTTCCGACATCTGTCATATAGCAAATCAGTACTGTGCGCGCACTAAATATATGTACAGCAGTGTCCAAGTGCTTGTTGCTACCGACCATAGTTCGAGCAATACTGAAGTTGAGATCAACTGGATCATTATTCATTCTACCAGGTAGAACGCAGGAATATTCACGGTGAATCCAAAGGTGGCGAATGCAATGTGCTAAAACACGGAACGTGGGAGAAAGCGCAAGTAATGTTTCCGCCGATAGCTCATCTTGTAAGGGCTCACACATTCTTATTTCTACAAACGTAATCTCATATGATACATCCTTGTCCTACATATTTCCTCCAACCTCTGCACCGTCTCCAATTCCCGTACTATATCCCTTTTGTTTCTTGACTCATCGTTTCCTGACCCACCGTCAGTATTGTCGATTTAAGTCTAGACCCAGGAGCTCGTGCACTTTCAAGCGAATGTCTTCCATATCCTCATCATCATCTTAATACGCGTGATTAATTTGTCTCATCTGCGTCGAAATTTGTGTATTGAGAACAAAAAAGGCTCACGTACCATGAGTTCTGTAGCCAGTCAGAGACCTTTTCCACTTCAATTAATCGCGCATCCGCCGGTGAAAAGAATGGTAGTGACCGACCCTGGCATTTGTTTCTACCATTGGATACGCTGTCAGTCAGGAAAAAAATGCATACGATTTCTCTCCTGGGTTTGGGTTCAGTCTCCATTTCCACTTTTTAAATGCACAATTAGAGACTGCTGTCAATTTATCGCGCAAAATCCTTTATGTTTTATACGTATGGCTGTTTAGTTATAGTTTTGATCTTAAAACGTTGATAGACTGTAATTGTAATGTCGAGCCGATAGTAAGGTCCGAAAAAAAAAGTCTACCAAAATTATTTCACGACCTTGAGGTTAAAATTGCACCCGTGTCACCTCGGCGATACAGAATGGATAACATGTCCGCTATGGTGGGCATATATTCATTGTGCACTTGAGTAGTAAGGCGGCCATACATAGGCTCGGTACATGGGATGAACACGTGCTATCTACATAACAGCATGTTGCAAACTATCAGCATGTTTGACCAAATACACCCTATTCCTACTATCTGGCCAGCACGCCATTCTCTTTATTCTCGTTATAATTGCGCAGTTGTCACATCTTGCCCATTTTTCGACACCATCAGATATGATCGGGTGCCTGATACAGTCGATGCGATACACGTCTCTCGCTTGGGTAGATAAACCTTTATTCCTTGTCAGGGGCGTTCTGTTGCGTGTCGCACATTTTTTCCGTTCGAATTGGTAAAAGTCATTTTTAAATTATGTTTTACGGGACTTGCGGAATGTAATCACATTAGTATATCTTTCATTGCTAGTATTCGACCAGCACGGCATGACATTATTTCGCGTTAATGGTTTTGCAATTGTCACATCTTCATCTTGCACATCCTTCGACGTCAGATACGTTCAGGTGTCTAATGCAATCGATGCGATAACGTCTCTCGTTTGCGAATATATGTAACCTTTTGTCCCTTACCGGATGCGTTCTGTTTTCTGTAGCCAATTTAATTTTCGTTCGAGAAACTAAAGCCATTTTCAAATTAATTTACACGTCGCTCGCGGCTAGGTCATCTCATCGGAACACTTTCGGTGATTTGTATATCATTCTTAACGATCGGACGCTTTGCATCCGCATCTATTGTACCGATATTGGCTGTAAAGTAGTCATGGTACCAATTGCTCCAAGTCATATTCGGACATCTCGTTACCCGTGACAATAGCGATTCCTACTTTACAGAGACCTTCTCTGAATTGAAATATAATACAGTTGCAATGTTCCTACCAACTTTCATATTGCCGTGGGCACAGTAGTTCTTCGCATTCAGTATTTAGTATAAACCTTGACGGATATCTGTATTACCAGATTTGATCGAATTACAATCGGCACTGAAGGGGTACAATATATACTAGACATCTAGAATCGAAAATTAAACTTGAGGCAAAACAGTGACACTCAATTTGTACCACAGCCGCTTAGTCAATGATAGGATAAATTGAACAACGGACAGCAATTACCTCGCTGTTCTCGAACCTTGTGACAGAATTGACTATCTGTGACTGCACTTCAAACCCTACTCCTGGGTACAGATAAAAACGAAATAGTGTTTTCCATTTTGTGATATGGAATCTACACAGTACGCCGGACCCGAGAACTGCACGATATCGCAGGACACAACAATATTGCACATACTTTTCCGTTGCAGGAAGTACATGGTCTGCGCATGTAAACTTTTTCTTGACCGACCATCTATGAGCACTTGTTCGTGTTCGATGGTTTTATTATTAAATCATTGGTAAAAGGCTTCTGATATGAAAAGCGATAATCCACTCAGCTGAGAAAGATACACGTACATATCTCTACTTATATTCCTGATTGTACCCGTTGATATAAAAGTTATACCCCGTTCTACCTTGTGCACAAGGCACAGGGATCGCCGTCGAATTTCCAAATAGTGAAGCGATAACTTCTAGTGCGTGATGAAAATTGTGAATTTTATCATTTTAAACAACTTCACTGTTGATTTCACCGTGGTGCAACTGTTATCTTTCCGTAGAATAACGCTTCGTCACGAACGTACCGCTTTCTTTGACGAGGTGATTGGAGCTGTGTAATTGTTTGTCAACTGCCACGGTATGTATGCTTCTTGAACATACTAGGAAATACCTGTGGATTACAAGTGCTTGAGAATAGTAGTTAGTGTTCATTGTACTTGCGTAGATAGGAATGATTCATAGCGTCCCATTCGTCCGTTACGAGTAGAAATTGTCAAATAATCTTGCCATTTGCGATCAGCCAAAAACTCTGGAGTAGGATAGTAGTCACAAAGTCTTTTCGAATATGGACGCAGCGAGCAGCACACCTCTCCCACAGAAATTAAAACATGTTAGCTAGTATCAGTACTGCGGTTGACTTCTGAAATATGTGTTGCATCTTTTGGATTTTAACATCGGCAATGGATTTTTATTCGGTCATCCGGTATAAATGTAAATTTGATCTTCTCGCCTTGAAATCGTCTAGATCTGATCCACCTAGCTGTTGGGTAGACCGAATGCATACAATTGTCCTAACCTTTCTACTGATTGTGATAAGTTCAATCGGCGGGAAAAGGAACCCATTCAACGAGGTCAGCACGGCATCACACACTCCGGCGAATATTGATCACATATTAAATGGACTCAAAAAAGAAAACCCAGCGTCATAGATGAGCAGTGGTTGCGAGGAGAAATTGCATTGTCTGTACATACGAATAAACGCTGGAGAGACTCATATAAACTTGCTAGTTAATCCGGCGATGAGCATCTATGATAGTGTGATGTGTTGCTGTATGTTCTGTTCGTAACGATTGAAAGGGCAGATATTTTAAAGTTTATGAATATTCAGCGAGTAATTAGGAAGCCTTATATTAAAGAGATACCCTGGTACATTGATACTTGCAGTTGTATCTAATAATTCTAAGCTCAAATGACAAGTTCCACAACTTACTAACCATAGTACTCATAACACGGGGTGTGAAGTAGATAAAAGCTTTTAGCACAAATTAAATTATATTTTGTACTTTATGCTTGCTCTGAATCTTGCTCTAGCGCACTATGCAACACACTAGCTGTTGCGTAGACCAGATGTAGCCGATTACCCTGACCTTCCTATCCATTGCGAGAAGTTCAGATCAGAATTGGCTACCAAAAAATATAGGGATCATGAAACGCGGTAAACATACCCACACAATCTGGCGAATACTGATACAAACACGAATTAAAAGTATTCGTAAGGACAACCAAATCGAAACAATCCAACGTCAATGTATACTAGACTAAGTCATTATTACTATTACGAACAAAGTCTCTGAATGTACATTAAAATGGGGGCGAAATGCTATATGTACTGTAGTAAGTCGTGTAAGATAACTGTATCTCACGTACTACCCGCGTACAAGGGAAGACGTTGTTCATTTATCGAACTCAAATCCTGTGACTATCATTTTGGTCAAGTGTTTTACCCTAGCTGGTTTCACCTGTTTGCATAAACCCGGTTCACAATGTAGTCTCTAATAAAACCCTAATGTTAAATAAACACTATCAGGGACTTCCTGTCTACAGTACATTCACAAAATACACCGTCAAAAACGGGCCAAAATATCTATCAAATAGTACAAATGTACATTTAGAGACAATTAAACTTTTGAATATACATTTTTTGATTTTTTTTGGTGCGCAGATTCACCTCAATATATATTAAAATCCTTCGGATGTATATATTCTTAATAGGTTTGTTTTGCTATTCATTGTTTTGACATCTGCTACTTCATTCAAACTAATCTCAATGTCTGGCGCGCAACCCGCAAAATAGTACTTTAGCATTTGGTTTATCCAGTGCGACAATCGCTATGTTACAATGTGCGTTCCCAGTTACCACGCGATCATTGAGTCGTAAGTTTTCTGCCCTACGATACTTGTGTACGTGTCCTTGATTCATTTTCTATGTGCATCAACGTCACATAAGAAAAAAACAAAACTTCTGTGTGTGACACCAAGTGCTAGGTAGATTTCATCGTAGATAAAAGCATCAATATTTTATCAAGTGCATAACTGACCAATGCAGTGTCTGGAACATTCATAAAAAATATCTTTTGCCGATTCTAAAAGCTGTAGTTGCTTTGTGTGATACAACAAAGTCTGTTTCGATACTGTTTTCACTGCCCTTCCAAATGTGACAGTTTTAAGCATCAGCCCTGCGTATGCTTGTAGATTTATGTCGAGATACTCGACTATTATGGTTTCTACGACAGTACAAATTATCTCGTTCAAAGTTTTGCTGGTTTGAGTATCTTCATGTTGTACTCTATGAATAAGATAGAAATAAAGTCGAATTGCTCGTAGTTTGAGCGTGATGTACTTCGCAGACAACATAATTTTGCATCAACAGTGCTAACAGAAGCAAAATATAATCGTCGTTATGCAAAACACACTCGGTCCTTCTATGGCGGGTTCGTTGATGACTTTCATATGTACAAGTAGGATTTGTCTCGTCCGTCGCTTATCGATCTATATCCAGCTTTCGATTTTTCCTTCATACATAAATACATAAGAGATCAATAGTTGGAATTTGATGTTAAGTGTGTCTAGGTTATTCCAATTATATTTACCCGAACCATAGAAAATTCAGAATATCAGAACTCATTTATTTACCGCCAATTCTGAAAATCCGCGTAACATGTTTTAGTGTGTGTGTGTGTGTGTGTGTGTGTGTGTGGCATAAAAACAGAAAGCAAGAAGCAAGTCTGTCACCACAGAAATAAACAGTATAGATTTACTTTGAAAGGTGACTTAATGCATATCAGCAAGTCACTAAAGTTTCTTTGAAAAAAAATTGAGGAATAATTGGAAAATACGTTTAGAGAATTTGATTGGTAATTAGAAAACGTACCTGTAAATTCGTGCGTACATTTAGTGACTTTCCCATACTGGGCATACACATTGAGTATAGTGGACTCCTTCTACTATTTCCAAGCCATCGTGTATGTTACCGTGTCAAGTGGGTTGACCCAACGGGGAATATCCGAGAAGTTCACCAGCAGGTGCTGAATAAAATATGCAATCCAAACAATACACCGTCGAAAGAACTACTAGCGACCCAATCGATCCCGACATGTGAGGTTTTACCCTGGCCAGCCCAAACCGGCAAAAACTAGCACGAAAATGTTTATAGGTAAAGAACCAAGGTGAAGCCAGAAATAAATACATAATTTTTCGCATGTAAAACCTATTGCATTACACCCCAACAACTCATTAGGCCCGTTTTAAAGTCGCCATAATCATCAGTGAGGTTTGCTGTAAAATCTGGTCCGAGACCTGTAGTCTCTCAGTGTTAAAGAGTCGTGCTACTTGCACATCACTCTTGGCACGCTCATCAGCCTTCTCATTTGCTTACGAGCATGAAATATTAAACTTTGGGACACGAATTTTTCGATTTATTATTGATAGTACCGCACTTCAAATAATTTAGCAACGTCATCAATGTACCAGGTTCTGACTGTAAAATACACATGCTAACGATAAGACTTATCTGTATCACCTCCAATTTGTCGTGTGTAGTTGCTTGTATTAGGTTATCCACGATAGCATCAAGCATGGGTGTTACTGGACTATTTAATCTAGTTCGCCCCATGTACGTAAAGACACCACTTTCATATATAGTAGGGGTACTAGGAATCGATGCAAGTTAGATTGCGCACAATTTGCAAGTACGCATGCAGTGGAGATCGTGATCGACAAAACTTTATGTGTATGTATCATTACAAAGACTACAATCATACGGGTTAGGAACCTTGAAGGTCTTCATGGTATGTGACGGGTATAGAGATAAAAAGAAGACAGTAAATGAGGACCGAAAGAAAAACACTGAAGGCATCGATGGACGAGATAGATGCGCACATCAAGAAATGTTTTTGGCATGTGTGTTTATACAACTATAACTTGACTTGTTATATTTATGCGTATGTATAATATTGCGCGACTTGCCTATACTATATAATAATCTACCGCAGGCCAAACGTAAAACAAGACTTCGATGAGGTGAAGCCTGCAAGGATGCAGTATCCTCCTTCAACCACGAAATGGCCGAGATGCTGATGCTTTTGTGTCTAGACAAGGACATTGAGTTTGAAGTCTCTCCCATAGAAGCTGACCAGCAACTCCTGGCATTGCAGCTGCAAGGTACCATCGACCATATTATTGACTTGTAAAAATACGGCCTCCGGTCAGTCTAAAATATCAAGATCAATTGAGATAATACATTGGTTTTTATTTGTATTTTAAATAATTTAGTACAAGCTCTTTTTCCAATATTTCCAAAGTGTTCTAAATTCACTTTGATGGCTCCAATAGCCTGAGTATTTGGTATGACTCATCTACTTGGACCTATTTGAGACATTAGTAGATGTAGGATATTATAAACTAAATTTTATAATCTCCGAACTACTACTTATAGATTTTGGTCCTCCCGCCAATCTCCAAAATACAATAAGTCTTTTTCTTTTTTTAACTTTTCTTCAGATGGAACTATATTTATATCAGCTAATGTATTGACGTGACTTACGTTAATATGTCTATTTACAAATTAGGCAAGTGGTCATGAACACTTAGTACTTCTAGTGAAAATTATTCAATAAAGAACAGCTAGAGGTACGCCCTGTGTGATCGAGGATATTTAGGCTCTTAACAAGAGGCAGTCCCGATCATTCTTACACAAGCTACCACTGCTAAATCCTAACTGACTAAATTGTATTTTAGTTTAATATAGTTTGAAACCTAGTAATTTCCATCGAAGTTTACATATTTTTCAGTTATTTAGTAGTTACAGTAGTGTACTGCTTCTAGACTGTCTGACATCGATTTACTATCCAGCAAATACTATGGCTAAGGGTACTTCTAAAGGCAAGGGAGCCGCTAGCTCTAGGCCTGCTAAGCCTGCCGAGGTTCCTGAGGTCCCTGTGGAAACACCTAGCCTGTCTGGAGTTGAGCCTGCCGAGGATACTGTTGGGGAAGCAAATTCTGAGGTTGGTACAGAGGATTATTCTGAGGATGACTCGTCGGATCCTAAAGCCTTGGAAGAAGAGGTATCTACTACCGCGGAAAGGCTCGCCAGCGTCCGTGTATCACCTAGGAGTGAAGCTCAGGACCCCAGCTTGCCCCTGACCACGTGCCGTCAAATAATGGGGATAAACGTCGAAAGGCTGGAAAATTCGTGGATACGAATGTCGGGGGGGCATTATAACTCCACATCTAAAGGACACTCCAGCACAAATCCGGCGTGAAAAGGAAGTATTGGACCTGTCCGAAAATTTCGGTTTCGCCATCGATGGAGAAGCCATTCTATTCAGCTCAAATCTTGGGGCCGAAGCTGAGGACGCCATAACTCGACAACGAGTGGTTGGATCCTCTCAATCTCGACGCCAATTGAACCGCACTGAAGCGCTCTTGAAGGAGCTAGCGGCAGTAGCAGTTGTGGACCCCTCTATCGTGTCCCACTTGGCTGATATTCTTCCTATACCGAAGAAGAAGAAAAATTGGGGCCGAGTTTCGAACCCGAGACCTACTGGTTTACCAGCCAGTATGTTTACCACTAAGCCAGTTACCACTGGCGAGAGAAAAAATATTTCAAAATTTAATCTCTATAGCTCTGATGCTACCATTGACCATCCTCTTGACAAACCTAACCCTGTCAGAGGATATGATCGTATGGAACTCGATGAGGCTTACCATCCTCGTAATATCGACCCTCATTTGCCAACTAACCCTGGTGATCACGATTTTGGCAATCGCTACACCAGTACCTCGTTAAAGAGTTCTCGCTCTAATCCTGAGGATGAGGAAGTGAGAACCAGACATACTCGTCTCAGGCTATTACGCTCTGGTATGCAAGTCCTTGAGGACCGTCTATTGAATGACTCTGACCTTGACGATAGGAAAGCGGATAACATTCGCTATCTAATCGATAACAAGAGAAAGGAAATAGACACCATCTTGGCACTAGCAGCCCGTAGCACTGAGCATGAGCCTCGTGAACACTTAGAACCAAGCTTTATAAAGCAGCTAGGTAACGCGCAGGCTGAGGTCGATTTCTCTACTAATGAGAGTACAGTGGAGACACTGAAGGCCTTCGACCAACTTAAGGAGTCTGCCAGCCTTAATGATAAGCAGATGATGAATGCCTTTATTCATTTCTGTGAGCTAGGTGAATGGCGAACTATCTTGAAGGCTCATGAGCCCAACTGGAAAGCCCTACCCTGGCACCAGTTGCGTGATAATATACTTAACACCTTTTTTGAAGATGCACGTGACCGTGAACTTCTAGAGTCTCGCAAGTTCTTTGCAAACGATACCACTATTCGAGGTGCTCTAGCTCATATGACACATAAGAATACTCGGATGGGTGGTCGTACCTATACTGGCGAATATTTATTATTTTGTCAGATGATGGAGACTCTGGGAGCTAACCTCTTTAAGAAAGTCAATGATGACATCATCGCCTATGGTGATTTGCGATCTATGCCTTGGTCTGTCTTTGAGAAGATAGTACACAAGCATACCAATTCCTCTACTAGAGTACTTAGTACCACGAGCTACACCCAGCCCACTAAGCGAAATGCAGTAGAGACTAATACTGCGCGTAGTACTAAGAAACCTCACACTACTACTGGAGGGGGTACTGGCTCTACTTCTACCGAACCGAAAGGTGATAAGAAGGTGAGAGCGCCTTGCAAGAAGTGTGGTTACAACCTCACAAAACGTAATGGCAAGTGGAATGATAGACACGACCCTGTTAAGTGTGCACCAGGCAAGCCAGATTTTGGACACTATATGAAAGAGTGTACTACTTGCAAGGGTACTAACGGTTGGCACAAAGAGGATTGCAAGGACTTACCGGACGTCCAAGTTAAGCACTGACAGTACCATATGTGCGCACTAGAGCAAGATTATGAGAAAATGTTCAATAAAATCTATACCAAAGGAGATGAACGTATCTTTCAAACAGTTTTCGTAAATGGAGAAAAAAGTTATGGCACTATTTGATCCAGGGGCTGAAGTCTCTGCTATCTCACGCCGAGTAGCCTACGCTACAGATATGGCTGTCCATAACGAAACAACTGATTTAATCTTGGGAAATGGCAAAGTTACTACTTGCAAACAAGCCATAGACTATGCACACATAATGCTGTCAGATAGAAGAGAAGTGAAGACTCACCTAATCGTTACTGACATGTCTCAGAAATACGATTTTATTATAGGTATGACTGATCTTCTCAGTTTAGGTATAACACTCACTGGTCTGCCTAATGGGCTAGACCCGAATAAAGATCAGTCAGATGATAATATGTTAAACAGATGATAATATGTTAAAGATACCTAAATCTCCGGAAGGTGAAGCAAAGGATATGATTCCGCACTTCACCGATATAATTATGGACTTAATTATACAAAACAGGAAGATTGCAATAACTGACTGGTGTATGTTTAAGTTCTCTAATGGGTACGTTAGACTTGACTTAACAAACGTCGACTTCTCTAAGTTAAAGTGTTCTTCACATAACTACGTGAGTTGGAGACACAAAGACGTTGTCAAAACCCAAATCGAAGATTGGTTAAAACAGGGTCTAATTGAAATCAATTATGATGCAACCCCAGTTAACTTAGCTCTCTTAGCGGTCGATCAATATAAATCTGATGGAACGTTTAGTAAAACAAGAGTAGTACTAGACCTGTCGCCAATCAACAAACTAATTCCGCAACATAGTTTTCCCTTACCTAAGATAAGCGAGATACTACGCAAAATGGAGGGTGCGACTATCTTTTCCAAGATAGACTTAAAAGCTGCATTCCATCAACTACAAATATATCAGCCTCATAGGAAATACTTTTCCTTTACTTGGCAAGGTAAGAAGTACCAGTTTAAAGGTGCACCTGAAGGCTTACACATGTTACCTTCTTTCTTCCAACAAGTTATGATGGAACTATTTGCGGACCTGTCGTATAACATTTCAGTCTATTTAGATGATATAGTTATCTTTACAAAGACAGCACATGAACATGCTAAACTCGTTAAAGAAGTCTTAAAGCGACTTAATCATGCTAAACTTAAGATTAACGAAGACAAGTGTTCTTTTGCTAAAGATACTATACACTTACTTGGCTACAAAGTATCTGCAGCAGGGGTAGAAATTGATCCTGGCAAGAAACAGTTTCTGTTGGATTTATCAACACCAATTACTGGAAGAGATGTGAACTCTGTGTGTGGGTTTGTTAACTTCTTCTCGGATTCGGTACCGCATCTTTCTCATTACTTAAAGCCTTTCAGTCACCTACGGCTGCACAAAGGACCTTTGGGAAAGCTTTGGACTAAAGAATGTGATGATGCATTTAAACTAGTCAAAGTAAAGTAATGGACGCACCCATCATGCAGTACCCTGTGGATGGTGTCCCATTCCAAGTAGCAACCGACGCTTCAGATCGAGCGGTGGGTGGAGTGCTTTACCAAACGATAAATGGTAAACCGCGCTACATACAATTCTTTAGCAAGAGTTATAATAAGAGTCAACGGAATTACCCTACCGTTAAACAAGAGCTCCTTGCTATAGTTACTGCGCTAAGACAGTTTAAAGACTACCTTTATGGAAGTTGCTTTACTGTCGCCTGTGATCAAAAGTCTTTAACATACTTAAAAGATATGAACCCTGATTCACAGTTGGTGAGCCGCTGGCATGACATTATTGCCAAGTTCGCTTTTAATATAACACACATACCAGGAATACATAACCATCTTCCTGACATGCTCTCGACTTGTGCCCGACTACCAGAAAACAGTCAAGGAGTTATTAGCAACCGATTGGATGCTAAATAAGAAATGGTTTAACCTCGCTCAATCACGATGGGGTCCATTTACTGTTGATATGTTCGCCGCAGAACATAACAAACAGGTTTCTGAATATAGGTCGTTGACTCATCCTAAAGGTGATGCATTTCAGCTTGACTTATCAAAGCATAATGCGTGGGCTAACCCACCTTGTCAACTTATCGCACAGTTGTTAAATTATGTTAATATTACTAAATCTACCATTACGCTGTGTTGTCCCTTACATAACTCCGACCCATGGATACGTGATTTAATTAATATGATTCAAGACGAACCTATTTATGTCGACCGTGAAACCGACACGTTCTTGTATCAGGGATCCTATTCTATTAAGAAGACGCCTTGAAACACACCATTGTTTGTCGCATCGGTCCTGCAGGTACCACTAAGTGGAAACCCTCAACCGAATTCTTAGCTAAACTAGAGGAGTCTAAAGAGTTTGAACAAAAGCTCAAGACTCGTACAACACATGCACCCAACAAGATTGCAGTCGAGGTAATGCCGATTGAAACGGCATTAGATCGTAAAAACATGGAACTAGCTAAGGCCATGGATCAAAGACTCAAAACTCTAAGAGAACCTGAAGCTCGCACTCAACTATTTAAAGCGCTGCTTAAAGAACAGCCAGGAGTTGCGAAACAACTGAAGAAGATACTTCAACAATCCAATATTGTCAATTATGTATCTCAGGAGTCTACCCCTCCTGATACTGAGGTTGCCCTTTCCAACAGGACTATGGTTCATCCAGCCAGCGTTACGCAGAATCTGACTGACTTAGAGGAGCTCGAAAGTAGAGTTAAAATTATACATAATTTAACGCATCGAGCATATGAGCATACTTATAAAATGGCTATTCGTGTAGGGCTTGATCACCCGGCGCTGAAAGAAACCATACGTGAAGTATACCGACGCTGTACTGATTGTGAAAAGAACCAGATCAAGCGATACGGTTGGGCACCCCTAAAAGTGTGACAGAAGACCAACCGATGCGCCGAGTCATAGTTGATTTGGTTAAACTCCCGCGATCCAAGCATACTGGCGATGTATATATCTGTCATTTCTTATGTGTGGCTTCGGGCTATAACTTGCTTTATGCAATACCGAACAAACGTCCACAAACAGTGGCAGGGAATTATGCTATCATGTCTTTAATGACTTCGGTTTCCCCGAGTACTATGTTCTGATAACGGTAGTGAGTTTTGTACCGACGTAATGGAGCACTTATACTCATATCAGGCATGACCCATAGGCGTGGTGTTCCTTACAAAGCCTCAAACGCAGGGTGCAAATGAGACACGTCATAGAGAACTTAAGAAACTCTTGCGTACCGCACTAGACGACGTTGAGGATATGTGGCCTTATCATTTTGAAATGGGTTCAGACTCAAATGAATAACTGCATGAATCCTCAAACTGGAACACTCCCGTTTCACTATTTCTTTGGCCGCTATAGTGAATTACAAGCAACGTTTGATAAAACTGCGCCCCCCATTGGCTACAAAAGATCGAGCATATGCAGAACGTTGTTTACCCCTGTTTACTTTCGAGCACAAGAAAATGCGTCCTACTTTAAAGCGTATGACCGATGGAATAACACTAAGAACATTGTTCAGTTCAAAGTCGGCGATTACGTTAACATTATAAATCAGAAATAGCAACGTTACGAACTCTCTTCTAAGACGATAGGACCTTTTGTTATTTCCTACCATGATGAGAAGAGTGATACTTTACGAAGTGAATAACATTGATGGTACTAGCGCAACCAATCTGAGCACTCACCGTATCCCTGCTCTCCGAACTCTCATTCGCTCCTTTCATTTGATTCTGATGTACCAGTTATGGAGTCACAAGTCAAAGATATAATTGACAAAACATCCGAAGACGGTTACACTTACTACAAGACCCGTTTCATGGATGGGACAGTAGCTTGCTAACCTCCGATGCATTTCCGTGAATCCTCGCGACTTTCTTCGTATCTTTAATAAGAAATGGAATAAGCGTTTACATAAGAACACACGAGATAAACGAAAGGGTTTCCTCAGGTGACTACAAGGCCTGACGGATCTGAGATTCCCTATTTGCCACCTACTTCCTACGTGACTAAACTTTCTGATCACTGCTTACCAACGGTGCAGAAAAATTGTTCAAACTTACTTACTAATGAAGAACAGCCTTTGGCTATTACCTGAAATAATAAACGTAAGGCGCCTACATCCCGGAAATGGTTACTGGACCAAATACTAAACGACATAGATTACAACATGAGTCTTGAACTCGTACATATAGGCACATACTTACTCGATAAGTCATGACCGAAACCGTTTTTTACTTTGGTTTTCGCTTTACCAACTAGATCGTATCTTTAACGTACGTTCGTAGTTCTAAAAGCTACTGGGGGGCTATGTAGAAGTACGGCCTCCGGGTCAGTCTAAAATATCAAGCATCAATTGAGAGATAATACATGGTTTTTATTTGTATTTTTAAATAATTTAGTACAAGCTCTTTTTCCAATATTTCCAAAGTGTTCTTAAATTCACTTTGATGGCTCCAATAGCCTTAGTATTTGCAATGACTCATCTACTTGGACCCTATTTGAGACATTAGTAGATGTAGGAGAAGTAATATAAAACAAAATTTATAATCTCCGAACTACTACTTATAGATTTTATTCCTCCCAAGCCAATCTCCAAAAATCCAACAAGAGTCTTTCTTTTTTTGTACCCTTTCTTCAGATGGAACTTTATTTCTTATATCAGCTAATGTATTAACGTGACTTACTTTGTTATGTCTATTTACAAATTAGGCAAGTGGTCATGAACACTTAGTACCTTAGTGAAAATTATTCAATAAAAGAACAGCCAGAGGTGCACGCCCTGGTGTGATTGAGGACATTTAGGCTCTTAACAAGAGGCAGTCCCGA
>LUCW03001371.1:0-13670 GCA_001586965.3 Sphaeroforma sirkka | reverse complement strand
CTCTGAATGTACATTAAAATGGGGGCGAAATGCTATATACCAGTAAGTCGTAAGATAACTGTATCTCACGTACTACCCGCGTACAAGGGAAGACGTTGTTCATTTATCGAACTCAAATCCTGTGACTATCATTTTGGTCAAGTGTTTTACCCTAGCTGGTTTCACCTGTTTGCATAAACCCGGTTCACAATGTAGTCTCTAATAAAACCCTAATGTTAAATAAACACTATCAGGGACTTCCTGTCTACAGTACATTCACAAAATACACCGTCAAAAACGGGCCAAAATATCTATCAAATAGTACAAATGTACATTTAGAGACAATTAAACTTTTGAATATACATTTTTTGATTTTTTTTGGTGCGCAGATTCACCTCAATATATATTAAAATCCTTCGGATGTATATATTCTTAATAGGTTTGTTTTGCTATTCATTGTTTTGACATCTGCTACTTCATTCAAACTAATCTCAATGTCTGGCGCGCAACCCGCAAAATAGTACTTTAGCATTTGGTTTATCCAGTGCGACAATCGCTATGTTACAATGTGCGTTCCCAGTTACCACGCGATCATTGAGTCGTAAGTTTTCTGCCCTACGATACTTGTGTACGTGTCCTTGATTCATTTTCTATGTGCATCAACGTCACATAAGAAAAAAACAAAACTTCTGTGTGTGACACCAAGTGCTAGGTAGATTTCATCGTAGATAAAAGCATCAATATTTTATCAAGTGCATAACTGACCAATGCAGTGTCTGGAACATTCATAAAAAATATCTTTGCCGATTCTAAAAGCTGTAGTTGCTTTGTGTGATACAACAAAGTCTGTTTCGATACTGTTTTCACTGCCCTTCCAAATGTGACAGTTTTAAGCATCAGCCCTGCGTATGCTAGATTTATGTCGAGATACTCGACTATTATGGTTTCTACGACAGTACAAATTATCTCGTTCAAAGTTTTGCTGGTTTGAGTATCTTCATGTTGTACTCTATGAATAAGATAGAAATAAAGTCGAATTGCTCGTAGTTTGAGCGTGATGTACTTCGCAGACAACATAATTTTGCATCAACAGTGCTAACAGAAGCAAAATATAATCGTCGTTATGCAAAACACACTCGGTCCTTCTATGGCGGGTTCGTTGATGACTTTCATATGTACAAGTAGGATTTGTCTCGTCCGTCGCTTATCGATCTATATCCAGCTTTCGATTTTTCCTTCATACATAAATACATAAGAGATCAATAGTTGAATTTGATGTTATGTGTCTAGGTTATTCCAATTATATTTACCCGAACCATAGAAAATTCAGAATATCAGAACTCATTTATTTACCGCCAATTCTGAAAATCCGCGTAACATGTTTTATGTGTGTGTGTGTGTGTGTGTGTGTGTGGCATAAAAACAGAAAGCAAGAAGCAAGTCTGTCACCACAGAAATAAACAGTATAGATTTACTTTGAAAGGTGACTTAATGCATATCAGCAAGTCACTAAAGTTTCTTTGAAAAAAAATTGAGGAATAATTGGAAAATACGTTTAGAGAATTTGATTGGTAATTAGAAAACGTACCTGTAAATTCGTGCGTACATTTAGTGACTTTCCCATACTGGGCATACACATTGAGTATAGTGGACCTTCTACTATTTCCAAGCCATCGTGTATGTTACCGTGTCAAGGGTTGACCCAACGGGGAATATCCGAGAAGTTCACCAGCAGGTGCTGAATAAAATATGCAATCCAAACAATACACCGTCGAAAGAACTACTAGCGACCCAATCGATCCCGACATGTGAGGTTTTACCCTGGCCAGCCCAAACCGGCAAAAACTAGCACGAAAATGTTTATAGGTAAAGAACCAAGGTGAAGCCAGAAATAAATACATAATTTTTCGCATGTAAACCTATTGCATTACACCCCAACAACTCATTAGGCCCGTTTTAAAGTCGCCATAATCATCAGTGAGGTTTGCTGTAAAATCTGGTCCGAGACCTGTAGTCTCTCAGTGTTAAAGAGTCGTGCTACTTGCACATCACTCTTGGCACGCTCATCAGCCTTCTCATTTGCTTACGAGCATGAAATATTAAACTTTGGGACACTTTTTCGATTTATTATTGATAGTACCGCACTTCAAATAATTTAGCAACGTCATCAATGTACCAGGTTCTGACTGTAAAATACACATGCTAACGATAAGACTTATCTGTATCACTCCAATTTGTCGTGTAGTTGCTTGTATTAGGTTATCCACGATAGCATCAAGCATGGGTGTTACTGGACTATTTAATCTAGTTCGCCCCATGTACGTAAAGACACCACTTTCATATATAGTAGGGGTACTAGGAATCGATGCAAGTTAGATTGCGCACAATTTTTGCAAGTACGCATGCAGTGGAGATCGTGATCGACAAAACTTTATGTGTATGTATCATTACAAAGACTACAATCATACGGGTTAGGAACCTTGAAGGTCTTCATGGTATGTGACGGGTATAGAGATAAAAAGAAGACAGTAAATGAGGACCGAAAGAAAACACTGAAGGCATCGATGGACGAGATAGATGCGCACATCAAGAAATGTTTTGGCATGTGTTTATACAACTATAACTTGACTTGTTATATTTATGCGTATGTATAATATTGCGCGACTTGCCTATACTATATAATAATCTACCGCAGGCCAAACGTAAACAAGACTTCGATGAGGTAGCCTGCAAGGATGCAGTATCCTCCTTCAACCACGAAATGGCCGAGATGCTGATGCTTTTGTGTCAGACAAGGACATTGAGTTTGAAGTCTCCCATAGAAGCTGACCAGCAACTCCTGGCATTGCAGCTGCAAGGTACCATCGACCATATTATTGACTTGTAAAAATACGGCCTCCGGTCAGTCTAAAATATCAAGATCAATTGAGATAATACATTGGTTTTATTTGTATTTTAAATAATTTAGTACAAGCTCTTTTTCCAATATTTCCAAAGTGTTCTAAATTCACTTTGATGGCTCCAATAGCCTGAGTATTTGGTATGACTCATCTACTTGGACCTATTTGAGACATTAGTAGATGTAGGATATTATAAACTAAATTTTATAATCTCCGAACTACTACTTATAGATTTTGGTCCTCCCGCCAATCTCCAAAATCCAATAAGTCTTTCTTTTTTTAGCTTTTCTTCAGATGGAACTTTATTTATATCAGCTAATGTATTAACGTGACTTACGTTATTATGTCTATTTACAAATTAGGCAAGTGGTCATGAACACTTAGTACTTCTAGTGAAAATTATTCAATAAAGAACAGCTAGAGGTACGCCCTGTGTGATCGAGGATATTTAGGCTCTTAACAAGAGGCAGTCCCGATCATTCTTACACAAGCTACCACTGCTAAATCCTAACTGACTAAATTGTATTTTAGTTTAATATAGTTTGAAACCTAGTAATTTCCATCGAAGTTTACATATTTTTCAGTTATTTAGTAGTTACAGTAGTGTACTGCTTCTAGACTGTCTGACATCGATTTACTATCCAGCAAATACTATGGCTAAGGGTACTTCTAAAGGCAAGGGAGCCGCTAGCTCTAAGCCTGCTAAGCCTGCCGAGGTTTCTATAGGGTCCCTGCTTTGGAAACCTAGCCTGTCTGGAGTTGGGCCTGCCACAGGATACTGTTGAAGCCAATTCTGAGGGAGTTGGGTACAGAGAAGTTATTCTGGCGAGGATGGCTCAGTCGGATCTCAAGCCCAGAGAAGAGGTATCTACTACCTTTGAAGGAAACTAGCGGCGTCCATTAATATCACCTGAGAATTTGGAAGCTCAGGACCCCAGCTTGCCCTGACCCGTGCCGTCAAATGTGGGATAAACGTCGAAGGCTGGAAATTCGTGGATACGAATCTCAGGGGCATTATAACTCCACATCTAAAGGACACTCCAGCTGGGAAATCTGGCGTGAAATGGAAGTATTGGACCTGTCCGAAAATTCTCGCCGCCGCCATCGATGGAGAAGCCAGTCTATTCAAGCTCAAATCTTGAGGCCGGAGCGCCTGACTCCATGACTCGACAACAGAGTGGGCTGGATCACTCCTCAATCTCGACGCCAATTGGACTGCACTAGAAGCGCTCTTGGAAGAGAGGCTGGCGAAGTAAGTGGTGCAGTTGTGGACCTCCCCCATCAGTGTCCCACTTGGCTGATACATTAACCATATGCCGAGGAAGAAGAAAAATTCGGGTGAGTTTCGTTTGCACCTGCACCTACTGGTTTGCCACAGCCAGTATGTTTAGCATTAAGCCAGTTACTACCGGCGAGAGAGATACATGTTTAAGAATTCTAATCTCTATGGCGCTTCTAAGTGCTACTATTGTCCATCCTCCTTGTCAAACTCTAACCCTGTCAGGAGGATGCTTGAGTCAATCATGGAACTCGATGGGGCTGTACCATCCTCATCAAATATCATTTACATCATTTATGCCACCCCACCCTGGCAGGTCACAGTTTTGGCAGTCGCTACACCAGTACCTCGTTAAAAGGAGTTCTCAGCTCCTAGTCCTGGGGATGAGGAAGTGAGAGACAAGACATGCACTCGTCTCAGGCTATTACGCTTCTGGGCAGCGTGGAAGTCCTGCGGACTGCCCTTAGCATTGAATGAGCTCTGGTGGCCCAGATGATAGGAAAGCGGATAGCATTCGCGCCCTAATCGATAGCAAGAGAGCGTGATGGGCCTGACATCTTCAGCACTAATGGCTTTGTGGCACTGGAGGCATGAGCCTCAGTGAACACTTGGGGCAAAAGCTTTTTATAAAACTGGCTACAGTAGCACTTAGGCTGAGGTCGAGATTTCTCTGCTAATGAGAGTACAATTTGGGAGGCTCTGCAGAGGTAACTGACCAGCTTAAGGGAGTCTGCCAGCCTTAAAGCCAGTAAACCAGATGATGGAATGCCTTTATTCATTTCCTCTTAGTTTCGTGGTGAATGTGGAACTATCTTGAAGGGGATTGTAGAGCCCAGCTACGAAGCCCTACCCTGGCGCCAGTTTGCGTGATCTTCCTCACTTAACACCTTTTTTTGAAGATGCACGTGACCGTGAACTTCAGAGTCTCATAAGTTCTTTTGCGAACGATACCACTATTCGAGGTGCTCTAGCTCATATGACACATATGAATACTCGGATGGGTGGTCGTACCTATACTGGCGAATATTTATTAATTTGTCAGATGATGGAGACTCTGGGAGCTAAGCTTACCTCTTTAAGAAAGTCAATGATGACATCATCGCGCCTATGGTGATTTGCGATCTATGCCTTGGTCTGTCTTTGAGAAGATGAGTACAAGCATACCAATTCCTCTCTACTAGAGTACTTAGTACCACGAGCCACACCCAGCCCACTGCGAAACGCAGTAGAGACTAATAATAAAAAGTTGTAGTACTAAGAAACCTCACACCTTACTATTGGAGGGGTGCTGGCTCTACTTCTACCGAACCGAAAGGTGATAAGAAGGTGAGAGAGCGCCTTGCAAGAAGTGTGGTTACAACCTCACAAAACGTAATGGCAAGTGGAATGGTGGACACGACCCCGTTAAGTGTGCACCAGGTGAAGCCAGATTTTGGACACTATATGGAAAGAGTGTGCTACTTGCAAGGGTACTAACGGTTGGCACAAAGAGAGATTGAAAGGACTTTACCAGAACGTCCAAGTTAAGCACTGACAGTACACATATGTGCACTACTAGAGCAAGATTATGAGAAAATGTGCAATAAAATCCTATACCAAAGGAGATGAACGTATCTTTCAAACAGTTTTTTTTTTCGTAAATGGAGAAAAAAGTTATAAGCACTATTTGATCCAGGGGCTGAAGTCTCTGCTATTATAAATGCAGAGTAGCCTACGCTACAGATATGGCTGTCCATAACGAAACAACTGATTTAATCTTGGGGAAATGGCAAAGTTACTACTATGCAAATTAAAGCCATTGACTATGCACACATAATGCTGTCAGATAGAAGAGAAGTGAAGACTCACCTAATCGTTTACCGACATGTCTCAGAAATACGATTTAATTATAGGTATGACTGATCTTCTCAGTTTAGGTATAACACTCACTGGTCTGCCTAATGGGGCTGGACCGAATAAAGATCAGAATAAAATATATCAGTCAGATGATAATATGTTAAAGATACCTAAACCTCCGGAAGGTGAAGCCAAAGGATATGATTCACTTCACCGAGATATAATTATATGGACTTAATTATACAAAGCAGGAAGATTGCAATAACTGACTGGTGTATGTTTAAGAGTTCTCTAATGGGTAGCGTTAGGACTTGACTTAACAAACGTCGACTTCTCTAAGTTAAAGTGTTCCTTCACATAACTACGTGAGTTGGAGACACAAAAAGACGTTGTCAAAACCCAAATCGAAGATTGGTTAAAAACAGGGTCTAATTGAAATCAATTATGATGCAGCCCCAGTTAACTTAGCTCTCTTAGCGGTCGATCAATATAAATCTGATGGAACGTTTAGTAAAACAAAGAGTAGTACTATAGACCTGTCGCCAATCAACAAACTAATTCCGCAAACATAGTTTTCCTTACCTAAGATAAGCGAGATACTACACTTAAAATGGAGGGTGCGACTATCTTTTCCAAGATAGACTTAAAAGCTGCATTCATCAACTACAAATATATATGAGCCTCATAGGAAATACTTTTCCTTTACTCTGGCAAGGTAAGAAGTACCAGTTTAAAGGTGCACCTGAAGAGAGCACACATGTTACCTTCTTTTCTTCCAACAAGTCATGATGGAACTATTTGCGGACCTGTCATATAACGTTAATCAGTCTATTTTAGATGATATAGTTATCTTTACAAAAGACAGCAATAGTAGAACATGCTAAACTCGTTAAAAGAAGTCTTAAAGCGACTTAATCATGCTAAAACTTAAGATTAACGAAGACAAGTGTTCTTTTGCTAAAAGATACTATGACACTTGATTTGGCTACAAAGTTCATCTGCAACAGGGTAGAAATTGATCCTGGCAAGAAACAGTTTCTGTTGGATTTATCAACACCAATTACTGGAAGAGATGTGAACTCTGTGTAGTAAGGTTTGTTAACTTCTTCTGCTCAGTTCGGTACCGCATCTTTCTCATTGCTTAAAGCCTTTCAGGTCACCTACGGCTGCACAAAGGACCTTTGGGAAAGCTTTGGACTAAAGAATGTGATGATGCATTTAAACTAGTCAAAAGTAAAGTAATGGACGCACCCATCGCTGGAGTACCCTGTGGATGGTGTCCCATTCCAAGTAGCAACCGACGCTTCAGATCGAGCGGTAGGTGAGTGCTTTACCAAACGATAAATGGTGAAACCGCGCTTACATGTTGTTCTCCTTAGCAAGAGTTATAATAAGAGTCAACGGAATTACCCTACTGTTAAACAAGAAAGCTCCTTGCTATAGTTACTGCGCTAAGACAGTTTAAAGACCACCTTTATGGAAGTTACTTTACTGTCGCCTGTGATCAAAAGTCTTTAACATACTTAAAAGATATGAACCCTGATTCACAGTTGGTGAGCCGCTGGCATGACATTATTGCCAAGTTCGCTTTTAATATAACACACATACCAGGAATACATAACCATCTCCCTGACATGCTCTCTCGACTTGTGCCCGACTACCAGAAAACAGTCAAAGAGTTATTAGCAAACTACCAATTGGATGCTAAATAAGAAATGGTTTAACCTCGCTCAATCACGATGGGGTCCATTTTTACTGTTGATATGTTCGCCGCAGAACATAACAAACAGGTTTCTGAATATAGGTCGTTGACTCATCCTAAAGGTGATGCATTTCAGCTTGACTTATCAAAGCATAAATGCGTGGGCTAACCCACCTTGTCAACTTATCACACAAAGTTGTTAAATTATGTTAATTACTAAATCTACCATTACGCTGTATTGTTCCTTACGTAACTCCGACCCATGGATACGTGATTTAATTAATATGATTCAAGACGAACCTATTTATGTCGACCGTGAAACCGACACGTTCTTTGTATCAGGGATCCTATTCTATTAAGAAGACGCCTTGGAAACACACCATTGTTTGTCGCATCGGTCCTGCAGGTACCACTAAGCGGAAACCCTCAACCGAATTCTTAGGCTAAACTAGAGGAGTCTAAAGAGTTTGAACAAAAGCTCAAGACGCGTACAACACATGCACCCAACAAGATTGCAGTCGAGGTAATGCCGATTGAAACGGCATTAGATCATTAAAACATGGAACTAGCTAAGGCCATGGATCAAAGACTCAAAACTCTGAGAGAACCTGAAGCTCGCACTCAACTACTTAAAGCGCTGCTTAAAGAACAGCCAGGAGTTGCGAAACAACTGAAGAAGATGCTTCAACAACTAATGTTGTCAATTATGTATCTCAGGAGTCTACTCCTCCTGATAATGAGGTTGCCCTTTCCAACAGGACTATGGTTCATCCAGCCAGCGTTACGCAGAATCTGACTGACTTAGATTAGCTCGAAAGTAGAGTTAAAATTATACATAATGAATTTAGCATCGAGCATATGAGCATGCTTATAAAATGGCTATTCGTTGCAGGGCTTGATCACCCGGCGCTGAAAGAAACCATACGCGAAGTATACCGACGCTGTACTGATTGTAGAAAAGACCAGATCAAGAAGCGATACGGTTAAAAGCACCCTAAAAGTGTGACAGAGACCAACCGATGCGCCGAGTCATAGTCGATTTGGTTAAACTCCCGCGATCCAAGCATACTAGCGATGTATATATCTGTCATTTTTTAAGTGTGTGGCTTCGGACTATAAACTTGCTTTATGCAATACCGAACAAACGTCCACAAACAGTGGCAGAATTATGCTATCATGTCTTCAATGACTTCGGTTTCCCCCAGAGTACTATGTTCTGATAACGGTAGTGAGTTTTGTACCGGACGTAATGTTTGGCAATTTATACTCGTATCAGGCATGACCCATAGGCGTGGTGTTCACTTACAAACCTCAAACGCAGGGTGCAAATGAGAGACACGTCATGAGAGAACTTGCAGAAACTCTTGCGTACCGCACTAGACGACGTTGAGGATATGTGTGGCCTATCATTTGATGAATGGGTTCAGACTCAAATGAATAACTGCATGAATCCTCAAACTGGAACACCTCCTGTTTCACTGTTTCTTTGGCCGCTATAGTGAATTACAAGCAACGTTTGATAAAACTGGTGCCCGAGGAACACACGTTGCCCCATTGGCTACAAAAGATCGAGCATATGCAGAACGTTGTTTTACCCCTGTTTACTCGAGCACAAGAATCGCGTCCTACTTAAAGCGTAAGGACCGATGGAATAAACACTTCTGGAGAACATTGTTCAGTTCAAAGTCGGCGATTACGTTAACATTATAAATCGAAACGCCAGCGTTACCGAACTCTCTTCTAAGACGATAGGACCTTTTGTTATTTCCTACCATGATGAGGAAAGAGTGATACTTACGAAGTGAATAACGTTGATGGTACTAGCGCAAACCAATCCTAGGCACTCACCGTATCCCTACCTCCAACTCCTCATTTGCTCGCTCATTTTGATTCTGATGTACCAGTTATGGAGTCACAAGTCAAGGATATAATTATGGATAAAAAGATCCGAACACGGTTACACTTACTACAAGACCCGTTTCATGGATGGGACAGTGGCTTGGCTAACCTCCGATGCATTTCTGTGAATCTCAAGACTTTCTTCGTATTCTTTAATAAGAAATGGAATAAGGCAAGTTTACATAAGAACACACAGAGATAAACGAAAAGGGTTTCCTCGAGGTGACTACAAACCCTGACGGATCTGAAATTCCCTATTTTGCCACCTACTTCCCTGCATGACTAAACTTTCTGATCTGCTTACCAACAGTGCAGAAAAATTGTTCAAACCACTTACTAATGAAGAACAGCCTTTGCACTATTACTACTACTCAAATAATGAACGTAAGGCGCCTCACATCGGGAAATGGTTACTGGACCAAATACTAAAAAACGACATAGAGTACAACATGAGTCTTGAACTCGTACATATAGGGCACACATACTTACTCGATGGAGTCATGACCGAGAACCGTTTTACTTTGGTTTTCGCTTTTTACCAACTAGATCAGTATCTTAACGTACGTTCGTAGTTCTAAAAAAAAGCTACTGGGGGGCTAGTGTAGAAATACGGCCTCCGGTCGGTCTAAAATATCAAGATCAATTGAGAGATAATACATTGGTTTTATTTGTATTTTTAAATAATTTAGTACAAGCTCTTTTTTCCAATATTTCCAAAGTGTTCTAAGAGTAACTTTGATGGCTCCAATAGCCTGAGTATTTGGTATGACTCATCTGCTTTTGGACCTATTTTGACACATTAGTAGATGTAGGATATTATAAACTAAATTTATAATCTCCGAACTACTACTTATAGATTTTGGGTCCTCCCGCCAATCTTCCAAAAAAATCCAGTAAGTCTTTTTTTTTAACTTTTCTTCAGATGGAACTTTTACTTAGTATCAACAGCTAATATATTTAACGTGACTTACGTTATTATCTATCTACAAATTAGGCATGTGGTCATGAACAATTTTTAGTACTTCTCAGTGAAAATTATTCAGTAAAGAACAGCTGGAGGTACGCCCTGTGTGATCGAGGATATTTAGGCTTTTAACAAAAGAGGCAACTCTGATCATAATTACACACAGCTACCACTGTTAAATCCTCTAACTGTACAGACAGCTCAGACTATCGCCCCTCCTCTTAAAATTACAGGTAAATCTCTGAACAGATGTCCTCCCATTTTCACGTTCCGTAGTTGTCCGGTTCGGTGTTTTAGGTTAAAATGTACTCAATCCATATCACCCATTAGTTTGTCCGGAGAACCCTATATAAATTTTTCTGCTGCGGCCTGTTCTTACCATGAGCAAAGTGTATTTTTGAAATCAGCCTGCAATCTCCGGGCCATTTGATACGTCCAAGATTTACCTTGTATTTGCGTTTCCAAATCTAGGACGCGTCTATCCATATATCTTCAAACTCTTTCACTGCTTCCTCGTCATCGCTACTACTTCGACCCTTAGCGCCATGAGTAAAATTTCTACTACTACCACTTCGATCATTTGCGCCATGAGTAAATTTTCTACTACTACTACTTTGACCATTTACGCCATCAGTGAAAGTTTGATTACTACCACTTCGACAATTTATGCCATCAGTAAGTTTTACTACTACCACTTTCGACAATTTATGCCATCAATAAAAGTTTTACTATTACCACTTCGCGACAATTTGCGCCATCAGTAGAAGTTGTAGAAAACGTCTCTTGCTCAGATTTGTCGTATGTGTCGGGTCCGTATGGGTTTAGACTCTCTGGCCACAAGAACTGAATTCAGCTATCTTGTGAATTTAGCACTGTTACTGGTCTTGTCGGTGTTTGTTCGATCCGACTCTGTTTGTTGCAGATGTATTGGTTGGTCTGTCTTAACATTGGCGTAGAAACTACAAAATCCGTCCGACTTAGACTACTACTACTACTACCATAATTATTTATGTGGTATTTTCAACATGTACTCTCGTACTGGTGTAGGGAGCCATAAAATCCAATCCAACTTAGACTGCTACTTCTACTACTACTATTTTCACAACTATTTGGTTGGTAATTCAACGTGTACTGTTTTGATTGTTGGTTGTGCTTTTCATGTTCATTTGGTATTTTATTCTGTGGTTTTGAGTCTTACCAAGGTATCCAGCGTGTTTTCACTCTCCTCCTTGTCTCTTTTCCAGTGTCTGCTTTTCGTCCCTATTTATATCACCGCGCTTGGTTTCTACCATCCTCATTCGACTCTTTCATCTTTTTTCGATCCTACTACCGACCACCATGACCTTCAATGCTGCTTTTTAAAAATAGCCTAGTCACATAATCCTTTGCTATTCTGTTTACTCGTCATTTACACTGCCTCTGATCAATCACTTCACGCACACGATGAGGTGCTAGCATGGTTTATCGTTGGCAAAAAAAAATCGTTATAACAGTATTATATTTTAGTATTTCCATCTTTACTATATATATATATATAGCCATACGGAATTTATATGACATTATTTTATTGTAAATACTAGATACATAGTTTTGGTAAAAGAATACAAAAGAAAAGTTGTTTTAAAAAATATGTAAAATAGATAACAAAATACATACAATTTGTCAATTTAATGGCAAAAACAATCTTTGATCTGCGTTGTACATTTTTTTGCACCACGTTATTTATGCGGTGTGTATTACAGGTACCTTTTAAATGCGTTACTTTGCTGAATCTTGTAAGTGAAATATCAAGGCTACATCAGCATGTTCTTTACCTCGCATGTCTGAACATCGATTGTCATTTTTCGATAGATTCATCGGCTTTTCGCGTACATGTATGCTAGTCCGAATACGCCTCCATCAACCCTTGCTCGTTCCCTCTAAACTTAAGTTTCTGGCTCGAGGGTTTTGCTTTGTACTTCATCTACTCCGTCAACTACATCTACTTCGTCAACTATATATACTCTTCGTCTACTACAACATCTACTTTGTCCGGTGATAGCTGCTCCACTCTATCTACTACCACTTCACGCGTAGGCTGGCCTGCTTTCCATCAATGGTCAAATACTTTTGTTAGATCACTGATCAGTTGTCACGTGATTCATCGATGCTTCATCAATGTCCGTCAATGTAATGCGATGATAGGTGATCATCACAGTCATTGTTTTGAATTTTATTCACTGTATATGTATACATTAAAACAAATTCCTGAAGCAAGGGTGTTCTGCATTTATAATCAAAACAAGAATGAGTGATATAAATTTTGCAATACTATTTTACTACTACTACTTCTGGTTGACTTCTACTACTTTTGCAATGAAGAATTCTGCCGCTTTGATGAGTTTGCAGTCATGAGTTTACTACTGCTTCTTCTTGTATGAATTCTGCTACAATGTAGATTCTACTACTAGCTTCTGCCCAAGAATTGACTACTACTACTGCTGCAATGTGATCTCTACAGCTTCTTACTACTTCTGCAAATACCTATTATTTTTTATAACTATCATTGACAATCTGTCAACTACATCGATTTGTTTTAAAAAACAAGCCAAAATGTAAAAATAGAATGAAAAAAATTGATCAATGAAGATATCAGTTAATGAAGTAGCTATCAAAAGCTCATTTATAACATTGTGCTAATGAAGAGACTATAGTTAAAATAATGATTATTCTAAAAATATCTAGTACATATGTTTTTTTGTTATTCAGTGGGATTGTGACAAAATTAAAAAATATTGTTTTCTAAAAGAGTTTTCTAGAGTTTGTGTTTTCAACCAATGAGATAGCAATATTATTGGTTGTTAAATTTCCTTCTGATTGATATTGAGTATTGAATTATTCATTTGTACCAAGTTCCGTACAAATATTTTGCCGGACCTTTGTCTCAAAAAATAGGTCTATTTCGAAGTGGGCTCTTAAAAAAAAGAAAATACCTTCAGAGTCTATGCACTAATTTTATTGCATTTAAAAATAAAATAGACTTAGTAAATAAGTACAAAAACTTTATATTTGAAAAAAATATGTTTACATAACAATATTATTTTATTTTTTGAGCTTTAAAAAAATATATAA
>LUCW03001370.1:80000-96214 GCA_001586965.3 Sphaeroforma sirkka | reverse complement strand
CAAGCTCTTTTCCAATATTTCCAAAGTGTTCTAAATTCACTTTGATGGCTCCAATAGCCTGAGTATTTGGTATGACTCATCTACTTGGACCTATTTGAGACATTAGTAGATGTAGGATATTATAAACTAAATTTTATAATCTCCGAACTACTACTTATAGATTTTGGTCCTCCCGCCAATCTCCAAAATCCAATAAGTCTTTTTTTCTTTTTTTTAACTTTTCTTCAGATGGAACTTTATTTATATCAGCTAATGTATTAACGTGACTTACGTTATTATGTCTATTTACAAATTAGGCAAGTGGTCATGAACATTTAGTACTTTCTAAGTGAAAATTATTCAATAAAGAACAGCTAGAGGTACGCCCTGTGTGATCGAGGATATTTAGGCTCTTAACAAGAGGCAGTCCCTGATCATTCTTACACAAGCTACCACTGCTAAATCCTAACTGACTAAATTGTATTTTAGTTTAATATAGTTTGAAACCCAGTAATTTCCATCGAAGTTTACATATTTTTTTTCAGTTATTTAGTAGTTACAGTAGTGTACTGTTTCTAGACTGTCTGACATCGATTTACTATCCAGCAAATACTATGGCTAAGGGTACTTTAAAGGCAAGGGGAGCCGCTGAGCTCTAAGCCTGCTAAGCCTGCCGAGGTTCCTGAGGTCCCTGTGGAAACACCTAGCCTGTCTGGAGTTGAGCCTGCCGAGGATACTGTTGGGGAAGCAAATTCTGAGGTTGGTACAGAGGATTATTCTGAGGATGACTCGTCGGATCCTAAAGCCTTGGAAGAAGAGGTATCTACTACTGCGGAAAGGCTCGCCAGCGTCCGTGTATCACCTAGGAGTGAAGCTCAGGACCCCAGCTTGCCCCCCTGACCATGTGCCGTCAAATATTGGGGATAAACGTCGAAAGGCTGGAAAATTCGTGGATACGAATGTCGGGGGCATTATAACTCCACATCTAAAGGACACTCCAGCACAAATCCGGAGTGAAAAGGAAGTATTGGACCTGTCCGAAAATTTCGGTTTCGCCATCGATGGAGAAGCCATTCCATTCAGCTCAAATCTTGGGGCCGAAGCTGAGGACGCCATAACTCGACAACGAGTGGTTGGATCCTCTCAATCTCGACGCCAATTGAACCGCACTGAAGCGCTCTTGAAGGAGCTAGCGGCAGCAGTGTGGACCCCTCTATCGTGTCCCACTTGGCTGATATTCTTCCTATACCGAAGAAGAAGAAAAATTCGGGCCGGGTTTCGAACCCGAGACCTACTGGTTTACCAGCCAGTATGTTTACCACTAAGCCAGTTACCACTGGCGAGAGAGACAATATTTCAAAATTTAATCTCTATAGCTCTGATGCTACCATCGACCATCCTCTTGACAAACCTAACCCTGTCAGAGGATATGATCGTATGGAACTCGATGAGGCTTACCATCCTCGTAATATCGACCTCATTTGCCAACTAACCCTGGTAATCACGATTTTGGCAATCGCTACACCAGTACCTCGTTAGAGAGTTCCCGCTCTAATCCTGAGGATGAGGAAGTGAGAACCAGACATACTCGTCTCAGGCTATTACGCTCTGGTATGCAAGTCCTTGAGGACCGTCTATTGAATGACTCTGATCTTGACGATAGGAAAGCGGATAACATTCGCTATCTAATCGATAACAAGAGAAAGGAAATAGACACCATCTTGGCACTAGCAGCCCGTAGCACTGAGCATGAGCCTCGTGAACACTTAGAACCAAGCTTTTATAAAAGCAGCTAGGTAACGCGCAGGCTGAGGTCGATTTCTCTACTAATGAGAGTACAGTGGAGACACTGAAGGCCTTCGACCAACTTAAGGAGTCTGCCAGCCTTAGGGATAAGCAGATGATGAATGCCTTTATTCATTTCTGTGAGCCAGGTGAATGGCGAACTATCTTGAAGGCTCATGAGCCCAACTGGAAAGCCCTACCCTGGCACCAGTTGCGTGATAATATACTTAACACCTTTTGAAGATGCACGTGACCGTGAACTTCTAGAGTCTCGCAAGTTCTTTGCGAACGATACCACTATTCGAGGTGCTCTAGCTCATATGACACATATGAATACTCGGATGGGTGGTCGTACCTATACTGGCGAATATTTATTAATTTGTCAGATGATGGAGACTCTGGGAGCTAACCTCTTTAAGAAAGTCAATGATGACATCATCGCCTATGGTGATTTGCGATCTATGCCTTGGTCTGTCTTTGAGAAGATAGTACACAAGCATACCAATTCCTCTACTAGAGTACTTAGTACCACGAGCTACACCCAGCCCACTAAAGCGAAACGCAGTAGAGATTCTAATACTGCGCGTAGTACTAAGAAACCTCGCACTACTCATTGAGGGGGTACTGGCTCTACTTCTACCGAACCGAAAGGTGATAAGAAGGTGAGAGCGCCTTGCAAGAAGTGTGGTTACAACCTCACAAAACGTAATGGCAAGTGGAATGGTAGACACGACCCTGTTAAGTGTGCACCAGGCAAGCCAGATTTTGGACACTATATGAAAGAGTGTGCTACTTGCAAGGGTACTAACGGTTGGCACAAAGAGGATTGCAAGGACTTACCAGACGTCCAAGTTAAGCACTGACAGTACCATATGTGCGCACTAGAGCAAGATTATGAGAAAATGTGCAATAAAATCTATACCAAAGGAGATGAACGTATCTTTCAAACAGTTTTCGTAAATGGAGAAAAAAGTTATGGCACTATTTGATCCAGGGGCTGAAGTCTCTGCTATCTCATGCAGAGTAGCCTACGCTACAGATATGGCTGTCCATAACGAAACAACTGATTTAATCTTGGGAAATGGCAAAGTTACTACTTGCAGAACAAGCCATTGACTATGCACACATAATGCTGTCAGATAGAAGAGAAGTGAAGACTCACCTAATCGTTACTGACATGTCTCAGAAATACGATTTAATTATAGGTATGACTGATCTTCTCAGTTTAGGTATAACACTCACTGGTCTGCCTAATGGGCTGGACCCGAATAAAGATCAGTCAGATGATAATATGTTAAAGATACCTAAACCTCCGGAAGGTGAAAGCAAAGGATATGATTCCGCACTTCACCGATATAATTATGGAATTTAATTATACAAAACAGGAAGATTGCAATAACTGACTGGTGTATATATGAGCCTCTTGACTAGTCGAAATACTTTTACCTTTCACTTGGCAAGGTCAATATAAATCTGATGAAGTTAAGTTATGAGCCTCATAGAAATACCAGTTTAAAGGTGCACCTGAAGGCTTACACATGTTACCTTCTTTCTTCCAACAAGTCATGATGGAACTATTTGCGGACCTGTCGTATAACGTATCAGTCTATTTAGATGATATAGTTATCTTTACAAAGACAGCACATGAACATGCTAAACTCGTTAAAGAAGTCTTAAAGCGACTTAATCATGCTAAACTTAAGATTAACGAAGACAAGTGTTCTTTTTGCTAAAGATACTATACACTTACTTGGCTACAAAGTATCTGCAACAGGGGTAGAAATTGATCCTGGCAAGAAACAGTTTCTGTTGGATTTATCAACACCAATTACTGGAAGAGATGTGAACTCTGTGTTTGGGTTTGTTAACTTCTTCTCGGATTCGGTACCGCATCTTTCTCATTACTTAAAGCCTTTCAGTCACCTACGGCTGCACAAAGGACCTTTGGGAAAGCTTTGGACTAAAAGAATGTGATGATGCATTTAAACTAGTCAAAAGTAAAGTAATGGACGCACCCATCATGCAGTACCCTGTGGATGGTGTCCCATTCCAAGTAGCAACCGACGCTTCAGATCGAGCGGTAGGTGGAGTGCTTTACCAAACGATAAATGGTAAACCGCGCTACATACAATTCTTTAGCAAGAGTTATAATAAGAGTCAACGGAATTACCCTACCGTTAAACAAGAGCTCCTTGCTATAGTTACTGCGCTAAGACAGTTTAAAGACTACCTTTATGGAAGTTACTTTACTGTCGCCTGTGATCAAAAGTCTTTAACATACTTAAAAGATATGAACCCTGATTCACAGTTGGTGAGCCGCTGGCATGACATTATTGCCAAGTTCGCTTTTAATATAACACACATACCAGGAATACATAACCATCTCCCTGACATGCTCTCTCGACTTGTGCCCGACTACCAGAAAACAGTCAAAGAGTTATTAGCAACCAATTGGATGCTAAATAAGAAATGGTTTAACCTCGCTCAATCACGATGGGGTCCATTTACTGTTGATATGTTCGCCGCAGAACATAACAAACAGGTTTCTGAATATAGGTCGTTGACTCATCCTAAAGGTGATGCATTTCAGCTTGACTTATCAAAGCATAATGCGTGGGCTAACCCACCTTGTCAACTTATCGCACAGTTGTTAAATTATGTTAATATTACTAAATCTACCATTACGCTGTGTTGTCCCTTACGTAACTCCGACCCATGGATACGTGATTTAATTAATATGATTCAAGACGAACCTATTTATGTCGACCGTGAAACCGACACGTTCTTGTATCAGGGATCCTATTCTATTAAGAAGACGCCTTGGAAACACACCATTGTTTGTCGCATCGGTCCTGCAGGTACCACTAAGTGGAAACCCTCAACCGAATTCTTAGCTAAACTAGAGGAGTCTAAAGAGTTTGAACAAAAGCTCAAGACGCGTACAACACATGCACCCAACAAGATTGCAGTCGAGGTAATGCCGATTGAAACGGCATTAGATCGTAAAAACATGGAACTAGCTAAGGCCATGGATCAAAGACTCAAAACTCTAAGAGAACCTGAAGCTCGCACTCAACTACTTAAAGCGCTGCTTAAAGAACAGCCAGGAGTTGCGAAACAACTGAAGAAGATACTTCAACAATCCAATGTTGTCAATTATGTATCTCAGGAGTCTACTCCTCCTGATAATGAGGTTGCCCTTTCCAACAGGACTATGGTTCATCCAGCCAGCGTTACGCAGAATCTGACTGACTTAGAGTAGCTCGAAAGTAGAGTTAAAATTATACATAATTTAACGCATCGAGCATATGAGCATACTTATAAAATGGCTATTCGTGCAGGGCTTGATCACCCGGCGCTGAAAGAAACCATACGTGAAGTATACCGACGCTGTACTGATTGTGAAAAGAACCAGATCAAGCGATACGGTTGGGCACCCCTAAAAGTGTGACAGAAGACCAACCGATGCGCCGAGTCATAGTCGATTTGGTTAAACTCCCGCGATCCAAGCATACTAGCGATGTATATATCTGTCATTTTTTATGTGTGGCTTCGGGCTATAACTTGCTTTATGCAATACCGAACAAACGTCCACAAACAGTGGCAGAATTATGCTATCACGTCTTCAATGACTTCGGTTTCCCCCGAGTACTATGTTCTGATAACGGTAGTGAGTTTTGTACCGACGTAATGGAGGCACTTATACTCGTATCAGGCATGACCCATAGGCGTGGTGTTCCTTACAAACCTCAAACGCAGGGTGCAAATGAGACACGTCATAGAGAACTTACGAAACTCTTGCGTACCGCACTAGACGACGTTGAGGATATGTGGCCTTATCATTTGAAATGGGTTCAGACTCAAATGAATAACTGCATGAATCCTCAAACTGGAACACTCCGTTTCACTATTTCTTTGGCCGCTATAGTGAATTACAAGCAACGTTTGATAAAACTGCGCCCGAGAAACACGCTACCCCGTGGCTACAAAAATCGAGCATATGCAGAACGTTGTTTACCCCTGTTTACTCGAGCACAAGAATCGCGTCCTACTTAAAGCGTATGACCGATGGAATAACACTAAGAACATTGTTCAGTTCAAAGTCGGCGATTACGTTAACATTATAAATCGAAACGCCAACGTTACCGAACTCTCTTCTAAGACGATAGGACCTTTTGTTATTTCCTACCATGATGAGAAGAGTGATACTTACGAAGTGAATAACATTGATGGTACTAGCGCAACCAATCTAGGCACTCACCGTATCCCTACCTCCGAACTCTCATTTGCTCGCTCATTTGATTCTGATGTACCAGTTATGGAGTCACAAGTCAAGGATATAATTGACAAAACATCCGAAGACGGTTACACTTACTACAAGACCCGTTTCATGGATGGGACAGTAGCTTGGCTAACCTCCGATGCATTTCGTGAATCTCGCGACTTTCTTCGTATCTTTAATAAGAAATGGAATAAGCGTTTACATAAGAACACACGAGATAAACGAAAAGGGTTTCCTCAGGTGACTACAAACCCTGACGGATCTGAAATTCCCTATTTGCCACCTACTTCCTACGTGACTAAACTTTCTGATCTGCTTACCAACAGTGCAGAAAATTGTTCAAACTTACTTACTAATGAAGAACAGCCTTTGGCTATTACCTTACCAAATAATGAACGTAAGGCGCCTACATCGGAAATGGTTACTGGACCAAATACTAAACGACATAGAGTACAACATGAGTCTTGAACTCGTACATATAGGCACATACTTACTCGATAAGTCATGACCGAAACCGTTTTTACTTTGGTTTTCGCTTTACCAACTAGATCGTATCTTAACGTACGTTCGTAGTTCTAAAAGCTACTGGGGGCTATGTAGAAATACGGCCTCCGGTCAGTCTAAAATATCAAGATCAATTGAGATAATACATTGGTTTTTATTTGTATTTTAAATAATTTAGTACAAGCTCTTTTTCCAATATTTCCAAAGTGTTCTAAATTCACTTTGATGGCTCCAATAGCCTGAGTATTTGGTATGACTCATCTACTTGGACCTATTTGAGACATTAGTAGATGTAGGATATTATAAACTAAATTTTATAATCTCCGAACTACTACTTATAGATTTTGGTCCTCCCGCCAATCTCCAAAATCCAGTACGTCTTTTCTTTTTTTAACTTTTCTTCAGATGGAACTTTATTTATATCAGCTAATATATTTAACGTGACTTACGTTATTATGTCTATCTACAAATTAGGCATGTGGTCATGAACACTTAGTACTTCTAGTGAAAATTATTCAATAAAGAACAGCTAGAGGTACGCCCTGTGTGATCGAGGATATTTAGGCTTTTAACAAGAGGCAATCCCGATCATAATTACACAAGCTACCACTGTTAAATCCTAACTGTACAGACAGCTCAGACTATCCCCTCCTCTTAAAAATACAGGTAAATCTCTGAACAGATGTCCTCCCATTTTCACGTTCCGTAGTTGTCCGGTTCGGTGTTTTAGGTTAAAATGTACTCAATCCATATCACCCATTAGTTTGTCCTGGGGAACCCTATATAAATACTTCTGCTGCGGCCTGTTCTTACCTCGCAAAGTGTATTTTTGGAAATCAGCTCGCAATCTCCGCCATTTGATACGTCCAAGATTTACCTTGTATTTGCGTTTCAAATCTAGACGTCTATCCATATCTTCAAACTCTTTCACAGCTTCCTCGTCATCGCTACTACTTCGACCCTTAGCGCCATGAGTAAAATTTCTACTACTACCACTTCGATCATTTGCGCCATGAGTAAAATTTCTACTACTACTACTTTGACCATTTACGCCATCAGTGAAAGTTTTATTACTACCACTTCGACAATTTATGCCATCAGTAAGTTTTACTACTACCACTTCGACAATTTATGCCATCAATAAAAGTTTTACTACTACCACTTCGACAATTTGCGCCATCAGTAGAAGTTGTAGAAAAACGTCTCTTGCTCAGATTTGTCGTATGTGTCGGGTCCGTATGTAATAGACTCTGGCCACAAGAACTAATTCAGCTATCTTGTGAATTTAGCACTGTTACTGGTCTTGTCGGTGTTTGTTCGATCCGGCTCTTATTTGTTGCAGATGTATTGGTTGTCTGTCTTAACATTGGCGTAGAAACTACAAAATCCGTCCGACTTAGACTACTACTACTACTACCACAATTATTTGGTGGTATTTCAACATGTACTCGTACTGGTGTAGGAGCTATAAAATCCGTCCAACTTAGACTGCTACTTCTACTACTACTATTTTCACAACTATTTGGTGGTAATTCAACGTGTACTCGTTTTGATTGTTGGTTGTGCTTTCGCGTATTGTTCTTGGTATTTTTTATTCTGTGGTTTTGGAGTCTTACCAAGTATCCCAGCGTGTTTTCGACTCTCCTTGTCTTTTTCCAGTGTCTGCTTCTCGTCCCTATTTATATCATCGCGCTTGGTTTCTACCATCTCATTCGACTCTTTCATCTTTTTCGATCCTACTACCGACCACCATGACCTTCAATGCTGCTTTTAAAAATAGCCTAGTCACATAATCCTTGCTATTCTGCTTCGTCATTTTCACTGCCTTCTGATCAATCACTTCACGCACACGATGAGTGCTAGCATGGTTTATCGTGTGGCAAAAAAATCGTTATAACAGTATTATATTTTAGTATTTGGTCTTTAATATATATATATATATAGCCATACGGAATTTATATGACATATTTATTGTAAATACTAGATACATAGTTTTGGTAAAAGAATACAAAAGAAAGTGTTGTTTTTAAAAAATATGTAAAAAATAGATAACAAAATACATACAATTTGTCAATTTGGTGGCAAAAACAATCTTTGACTGCGTTGTACATTTGCACCACGTTATTTATGCGGTGTGTATATGGTACCTTTTAAATGCGTTACTTTGCTGAATCTTGTAAGTGAAATATCAAGGCTAGTCAGCATGTTCTTTACTCGCATGTCTGAACATCGATTGTCATTTTTCGATAGATCTATCGGCTTTTCGCGTACACATATGCTAGTCCGAATACGCTCTCCATCAACCCTTGCTCGTTCCCTAAACTTAAGTTTTGGCTCGAGGGTTTTTGCTTGTACTTCATCTACTCCGTCAACTACATCTACTTCGTCAACTATATATACTTCGTCTACTACAACATCTACTTTGTCCGGTGATAGCTGCTCCACTCTATCTACTACCACTTCACGCGTAGGGTTGGCCTGCTTTCCATCGTCAAATACTTTTGTTAGATCACTGATCAGTTGTCGTGATTCATCGATAACTTCATCAATGTCCGCCAATGTATGCGATGATAGGTAATCATCGGTCATTGTTTTGAATTTTATTCACTGTATATGTATACATTCGCTCGTCTAAACAAGGTGTTCATTTATAATCAAAACAAGAATGAGATATAAATTTTGCACACTATTTACTACTACTACTTCTGGATTTGACTTCTACTACTTTTGCAATATGAATTCTACCACTGATTTGCAATATGAATTCTACTACTACTTCTGCAATATGAATTCTACTACAATATAGATTCTACTACTACTTCTGCAAAATGACTTCTACTACTACTGCAATATGACTTCTACAGCTACTACTACTTCTGCAAATACCTATTATTTTTATAACTATCATTGGACACCTGTCAACCATCGATTTGTTTTGAAAAACAAGCCAGAAATGTAAAAATAGAATAAAAATTGATCAATGAATATCAGTTAATGAAGTAGCTATCAAAGCTCATTTATAACATTGTACTAATGAAAAGACTAGTTAAAATAATAATTATTCTAAAAATATCGCATATATTTTTTGTTATTCAATTAGATTGTGACAAAATTAAAAATATTGTTTCTAAAAAGAGTTTTCTAGAGTTTGTGTTTTCAACTACAATGAGATAGCAATATTATTGGTTGTTAAATTTCCTTCTGATTGATATTATACAAATTATTCATTTGTACCAAGTTCTGGTACAAATATTTTGCCGGACCTTTTTGTTCAAAAATAGGTCGGTATTTCGAAGTGCGGGCTCTTAAAAAAGAAAATACCTTTCAGAGTCTATGTACTCAATTTATTCGCTGTATTTAAAAATAAAATAGACTAGTAAATAAGTACAAAACTTTATATTTGAAAAAAATATGTTACATAACAATATTATTTTATTTTTTGAGCTTTAAAAAAATATATATAGAGCCATACGGAATTTATATGACATATTTATTGTAAATACTAAATACATAGTTTTGGTTTAAAAAAAAAAGAACAAAAAGAAAAAAAGAATACAAAAGAAAGTGTTGTTTTTAAAACATATGTAAAAAATAAATAATAAATACATACAATTTGTCAATTTGTGCAAAGATATTTAGTGACGTGAAAGTTGAAACGGTGAAACTCTATTTTTGATATTTTTTATTTCAAAATTACAGTTTTACGCGAGACAGAGTGGTAGGATGCCAGGCTCTATTTGTTTTTATAAAAATAGTCTCATACATAACAGTTGAACAGACTCAACTGTATCAGTATAAAACTATATCAATTCACAACTTCACAAGTCTCAAATCTTAAAGTCACTCTTGAAGTTTTGGTAGAGTAGTAAATACTAAATAGTAAATATCAGTTATCACCTCTCAAGACTTGATCAAGGGACAACGGTAATTTTAGTATTTACTCAAGGACCAAGGACCAAGGATGTTCGCATCAAACGTGTATTTTGGTAGTTTTTCTGTGACATTGTCGGCCTGTCGGGTCTTGGGACTTGGAGACTTGCGCTCTTGGCCCCTTTCTTCGTTTGGAATCACCAATCAAGAAACAGATAAGTACACCTTCAGTACACCTTCAGTACACCTTCAGTAAAGTTCAGGCCGATCTATATCTCTCGTACCGCTGAAAAATCCTACGAATCGTAGGATTTCATACAAAAGCAGCCAAAAGGCGTAAAATAAAATTGTACCAGGAAGGGGTACCGATATCTAATTCCTATTTTTTTTTAGACCCGTTGTCCTTCAAAAATTAGGAAATTTATTTTTCATCAATTTTCATCTTTGGACTTACTTTGCCCATTTGGATATGAAGCCATAATAAATGGGGCGGAAATGAGTAAAATCGATCGAAAAGAGACTCGTAAGTTTCACAAGACGGTCTAAGAAAATTAAATTGCTATATATTTATATCAATAAAAATATATTTTTTAAATTCCTTTTGAATACATACAATTTTTTATCATTATTTTGAAAACATATTGGGTTGTAGGGTTAGAAAGGGTTGTTATAGGGTACATTATGAACTACTTGTTACGTTATGTTTTGTTTATTATGTATGTTTAGTTACAACACTGTTACTGTTGTAGGTGGAGTGGGCCCCACCCCGCCCACTGCAGTCCGCGGCAATCAGATACACCCGCGGTCCTTTAGGTTAAAAATCAGAGTGTTGATTTTAGGAGGCTCAATATGTCAGACCGACAGAGTCCCTTTTTTTTATGTTGTATATATAAGATTATATTTTAAAATAAAAATATATATAAAAAATAACAGCAACAAATCCCATTTATTCCGTATCAAATCAATAGATGTATTTTTTTTTAAAAACCCCTAAAACCCTTAAATATTCATACGCGATACATACATAGTAAATACATATTTTCATAAACACAAAAAAAGGAAGCGAATTCCATAAAATGAGTTCTATGTATCACAAAACAATATTTTTGGTTTTTATATAAAATAACAACAATAAATACTCATTTCAATTTCAAATAGTATAGCGGTTGGCATAGCCTTCTATTTTTAAAATCAAACATTGGCACGGCTGCACCATTTGGCGCCACATGCTCAGTTGTGAATTGTCAAATGTGATAAATCATAAAAGGTCTTATGAATTTATAAAACCATAAATTTATTTTAAAAAAGTGGTTTTTGAAAACAAATGCAAATATTTTAAAAAATGTACATGCATAAAATAAATAAAAAACACAGCACCAGAAAAAAAAGCACTCAGTCACTCACTGCACTGGGCACTCAGTCACTCACTGCACGGGGCACACATTGCACCCAACCTCAAAGCGTTTTCCATTAAAACTTTTATAAATTGAATAAATATACGTTTACGTTCAACTTTTATTTCATATGTGGCCCTTTGTATGTTCATAGGTGCAGCTTGCGGGTCGGAACACGTGCATCATGTTCAGGATACGAACCAGTCCTATAAAAGAACTTAGGTAGGGCCTTCTGATCATAGTATAACCGCTATAACGATCTATAATTGAATAAATATGCGTTTACTTTCAACTTCTATCCCGTACCACCATAACATTATGAGCTTAGCATTGCACAGTTGCACACTGAGCACAGCACGGAGCACAGTATTTGAAAATTAAAAATAAATATTTACAATTTCGGCATTTACTCTCCAAACTCTCAGTCTCCAATCTCTACTCTAAATACCTATTTACGCTACTACTTTGTAGAGCGCATAGTTTTATTATTATTTTAAACCATAGAATGTCATATCATCTATGTAATACAACAAATAAATAGATTATAAAAGACAAAAAATGTTTTTTATCATAAAATAGAAATATGTGATATTTATGTTTAAGGTGTATTCAGTTGTCTTCGTTATTCAAGACTTCGCCTTCACTCTTCACTCATGAAAAAGAACCCCCTCAGGGGTTCAGGCCTATATTGCTTTTTTTGAGTTAAACAATATAACGAAATAGAAAAAGAAAAACAAAAATGGGTTCGTTATTGTTAAAAAAAAGTTAAACTGAAAAAAATGATTATCCCCTTGGCTATGATAGTCCACTTGTTCAACTATGCTTCCAAAAATCGGTCGCTTGTCTGAACTATGCTTCCAAAATCCATCACCATATCATGTATACGCCGATCGAACCATATGCGAAATATCATATATAGATCGCAACTTCAAAGGATTCGCTATTCATTTTGTAACACGTGTTTAAATCTACTGAATAACAAACAGTATTCGAATCGATAATATGGCGTTGACAATCACAATTGAATTGTTTGTGTACGGTTGCTTCTGCGCCATCTTCATCGTCGCAGTACCCCTATTCTTCTGGCGAAGGCGATACACTTTGATCTCGGAGCGCACACCGTATATGATATTGTGGATGCAGGTGCCTGTGTTTGGGCTCATGACTATTCTGTGTCTCTTATACAATGCATGGATCCCCAACTCAGCAGCCTATGGTGTCACCGTCTTCATGCTATGTCTGCAAACGTTGTTCCTGTGCTCTGTCACTACACGCATAGTCAATATAGCTATCAAATCGATCCAACAGCAACACATTACAAGTCTTTTAGATGATCAGGTGCCGTTGCTAAGCACACCTAGTGACACGAAAAATTCAGACGGCAATCATACTGAGTGCGTTCCTGGTGGCAGTGGCAGTGGCACGAGCGGCACAGTGCGGTATCTGTGGTGGCAGTCATCAATTCTTACTAAAGTGGGAAGGTATCAGAAGAATAAGCACATTCTAATAATCTATGCGCTGATATGTGCACCTTGGTTCATAGCTCTGACCACCATCCTCGCTGCGAATGAGCCTGACGCGGGCGATGCAGCACTTAATGAGTCTCTGTTCTGGTACAGAGTGTCCATTTGCGCCGCGCAAATCAGCACAGTCATCCTGGTGTTCCCTCTGATAGTAGTGGACGTCTTTTTCCTGACCATTGAGATTAGTGCGGCAACTCTTATTCTATTGGGCGATTCTGTGGTTCTCTTGGGCTGCCGATATGCGCCCCCCGAGCCTTCGCAAGTATTGGCATCAACCGCATGTTCACACTATATTTACGCCTGTTTGTTCTCTGTACATGTGTTGTCCATCGTGGTACCTGTGTTGTTGACACTCATCCCCGTCATGCGCACTCAACGTGAGCTTCTGCTGTCGAATAGGGATCAGGTTGAAGAGGGCGCTGGCGACAACATTGACTCGAGTGCTATTGGACTGAAGAGCTCGGCTGGTATGGGTGGGCGCACGGGGCTAGACACGAACACTGACGCAATCGACGAAGACGACGACGACACTGCGTATTTTCCAGTTGACCAGCCATTACCCGTGACCATGGTTCTTGGAAATAGAATTCTGACCAGCATGTTTTACAAGCACCTCAGTCGTGAGTATGCGACGGAGAACTTCCTATTTTTGCTGGCCATCAATAGATTCCGATCTAGTTTCATGACGGAGATGTGCATGTCAAGCAGTATGACGGACAAGATCGCCAGTACACAGAGCACTACTGCATTCAATAAGAGGCGGATGTCTCAAGGTACTAAATTAGTCTCTGAAATGGTTGAGCAAGTATTTGTGGACACTTCAGTGGCGGAGGGTTCAATCAAGCACAAGAGTAGCAAGGACAAGATCAAGAACAATTTCAGCAACGGGAGCGCTGGGGTACAAGGACCTCCACTGCTAAAGGTGACAGTGTCTAAGTGCTTAGGAGACACACACTCGGATATAAGCACAAGCGATATGGGGCAGGTTGCAAATATGCAGTGCGACAGAGAAATATCCAAGGTTGCCAACCGCATGTACAATCATTTTATCCGGTCATCGGCTGAGTTCCAGGTCAATCTTTCCTATGGGTGTGTGGCCAATATTGAACGGTTGCTGGCGGCCGACGACTGCTTCGCAACAATGTTTGATGAAGCGGCACGCAGTGTGACAAATTTATTGGAAAATGACTCAATGGCCCGGTTCAAAAAACTCCACGGCAAGGCCATTTACAGGGCACTCCGGGCGAATGGCTCTATGGGCGGCGCCTCAGTATAGTCCACTTACTAGATGCAGGTGCCGAGGACAGGAAGAACAAAAACAGAGAAGAACCTGTCGAAAGCGCACTGTCGACTGTAGGGGATGGGCCGAAACCCTAAAACATCTCAGATATGCAGATAATGGCAACTTAAGTGTGGCGCAATCAGTGGCACATGGTTCATAGTATGAGTTGATAGCACTGAGTTCATAGTATGAGAATTGTGGTGCCCAAGTCATACATAACACCCGAGTATTTGCGCACGAGCGAAAAAAGCGCAGCAGATCAGAACCTGTACATACTTGCTCGGTCAACTACAGAGTAGGTCACCAACAGAGCATAGTACATAGATACACATAAACATACAACCGATTTATTATCCAGAATGTCATGCTTTCGGCACAAGATTGAAGGACAAAATGGTACAGCACGAGAAAGAAATAAAAAAGGACACTTTTAGTTGCTAAATTGTGTAAGTCGCCTATTTACTCGCACGACAAATCAATGAAAAAGAAAACCTTTATTTGTTTAATTGTGTATGTCGCCGTGTTTACTACACTAAGAAGTGGATAGTACAGCAGTGGACACGCGCAGAAGTCTTGGACAATTATACAGAATAGCATGACACACACTTCCACAATGTTTACAAAAGCATATAGCGAATAAACAGAAGAATACATGAACATAAGCATAGATCAAGCATTCTACGATGTATTGTCCGCTGCGCCATTTTACATCATTTTTGAGAGCGGGTTGGATGAGAGATATATCACTATTTAGGATGCGCAATAACTATGTGCAACAGCAGGTTAGGGATCTAGGAACATAATCAGAGGTCAACGAGAAATACTTGAATTAACAATGCAAGGAACACTAAGATATCTGTACACATCTATTGCCGTGAGAGCGAGAACAGTGATGAGACAATGTTAGTTGGTGTACCGTTAGAAAGAATTGCACAAGCTGACTTGGCAGGTAGTTCATGGATTCTCGAACTTATATCGCCAACCAATAACAGTCTAGTCGTGACGGAAACTTGCGCCGTGTAATGCATTACAAGCTCCCGGGTAGCCGTGCAGCTGATATTCCTCTCCTTTAATCTTAAACACCTCGATACTCGGAGATCTGTTGCCTGGAGGAGGTGTCCCATAGATTTTCAGATGGTATAATGCCGCAAAGTGTGTACGATTGCTTGCTATCCAGAACTATCGTAAGGGCCTTGCGTCCACGGAGGTTTTAGGGTATTTAAAAATCTAGTACATGTCATGCCCGATGTGTCCTAATTTCCATCCACGATGGCATTCTCGTGGTCGCTTCAGATCACGTTTGGAGATGCGCCTGAGCTGATGGCTATACGTATGTCCTAACTATACTTGCGACAACGGCACCACGTCCTCCGGAATTGCGTGCTTTGTGGATACAGATGGTATGAGAAATGGCATGAGCTGGACACATCAAACAAAGCAGATATACGCACCGCTCACATATCGATACATCTGCACGAGATAGAAGAGCGCCTATGAGCTCATAAGCAAACGAATCATTCCGTTAGCACCAAGTGCACAATAGCTTGTGCTGTGGGAGGGGGAGGGCGGGTGAATCAGATCTTTAGTAGAGTCTC
>LUCW03001370.1:37500-75000 GCA_001586965.3 Sphaeroforma sirkka | reverse complement strand
TAACACTTGTTTAACAAACATTGAACGTTTATTTAACAATTGATTTAATACTTATTTAACCTTTATTAAACACTTGTTTAACAGGTATGTTGATGTGATGGCGTCAGATATACCCAAGCCCCCTACATCTGCGCCCTGTTGCCTTTGCGACACGATTGGTGACACCACAGCGACCGTCTCACAGTACGAACAATCAGCCAAACGACAACAACATTTGTGAAGTGCATGCATTTGCTTACCCGCAGTCCAGCAGTCACCCAAATCCAACTCAACCAGGACATGTGTGCACCCAGTGGCTGCAATTAGGGCTGACAACCTCCACGACGCCTCAAACTCACCTGGTTCACCTCCCACTACACAGTGATGGTGAGACAACCGCAAGCGAACACACGAATGCGCAGGGGTAAAACAGTAGACAAGGGAACAAGCCAACGGAGGAGAGAGAGAGACTGGGAACGGACAAGTGGCTATGACAGAGGATGTGGTCAGCCAATACACACACACACAAACACACATACATACACATATACACACATGCACGCACACACACCCACACCCACCCACACACACATACACATACACAGACACACACACACACACACACACACACACACACACACCACCCACACACACACACACACACACACACACACACCCACACAGACACAGACACAGACACAGACACAGACACAGACACAGACACAGACACAGTCCCAATCACAGACAAAGACACAAACACAGACACAGACATAGACACAGACACAGACACAGACACAGACATAGACACAGACACAGCCACAGACACAGACCCGCCAACACAGGTGGCAGCTGAGCACATGTGGTTGTGTGGCTGCCCATCCTTGATAGTCTGTAGATGGTTAGTATGACACATGGGTGCACCCACCGTAGAGCAGCGTGCAGTTGTAGCCACTGGTGCGCATGCGTTCGAGTGCTACTAGTGAGTCCTTGCCTCCGCCCAATGGCACCAGTGCTCTCTTCTTCTGTGGCGTTTTAGTCCGTTGCGGAGGGCTGCTGTATCGAGAGAGACCCATTAGTAGACCCCTAGATGCTACAGATTTATACGCCGTATGGCATATGCGACAGTATAGAGCATCACTATATACTACATATATAATTGCTACATCAATATAATTACAATTGCGTAGTATGTGTGTGCATCATATGTTCTCTGTGGGAGCATAGCCCAGCAGCTGCATATGTGTGTTACCTACTGTATTGTGTAACATATGTAATATCTACTGTACTGTGTGACATACGTATTACCAACTGTACTGTGTGACATATGTTTCACCTACTGTACTGTGTGACATATGTATTATCTACTGTACTGTGTGACATATGTATTACCTACTGCACTGTATGACATATGTATTATCTACGGTACTGTTTGACATATGTATTATTTACTGTACTGTGTGACATATGTATTACCTACTGTACTGTATGACATATGTATTATCTACGGTACTGTTTGACATATGTATTACCAACTGTACTGTGTAACATATGTAAATCTACTGCACTAGGTGACATATATATTATGTACCGTACTGTGTGACATATGTATTATCTACTGTACTGTGTGACATATGTATAATCTACTGTACTGTGTGACATATGTATTATCTTTTGTACTGTGTGACATATGTATTATCTACTGTACTGTGTGACATGTATTATCTACTGTACTGTGTGACATATGTATTATCAACTGTACTGTTTGACATATGTATTATCTTCTGTACTGTGTGACATATGTATTATCTGCTGTACTGTGTGACATATGTATTATCTACTGTACTGTGTGACATAGGTATCATCTACTGTACTGTGTGACATATGTAAAATTTACTGCACTGTGTGACATATGTATTATCTACTGCACTGTGTGACATATGTTTTATCTACTGTACTGTGTGACATATGTATTCTCTACTGTACTGTGTGACATATGTATTATCTGCTGTACTGTGTGACATATGTATTATCTACTGTACTGTGTGACATAGGTATCATCTACTGCACTGTGTGACATATGTTTTATCTACTGTACTGTGTGACATATGTATTCTCTACTGTACTGTGTGACATATGTATTATCTACTGTACGGTGTGACATGTATTATCTACTGTACGGTGTGACATATGTATTATCTACTGTACTGTGTGACATATGTATTATCAACTGTACGGTGTGACATATGTATGATATACTGCACTGTGTGACATATGTAAAATCTACTGCACTGTTTGACATATGTATTATCTACTGCACTGTGTTACATATGTATAATCTACTGCACTGTGTGACATATGTATTATCTACCGTACTGTGTGACATATATATTATCTACTGTACTGTGTGACATAAGTATTATCTACTTTACTGTGTGACATATGTATTATCTACTGTACTGTGTGACAAATGTGTTATCCACTGTACTGTGTGGCATATGTATTACCTACTGCACTGAGTGTGTACGTCACATACTCGTGAGGCGCGATGTCGGGGCCTTCGCTTATGATTGTGAATTGGGGCACTACCAGATCGTTGATGTAATAGAACTCTGACAGTGCTCCCCGGTACAGATCATTCCAGAAGGCCACCTGCGCTGCACACAACGATCCACACCTCACCACAACCACATCCGCATCATAGCCCATCAGCAACCACGCAGCAATGGTCATCCCCACTGGGGTCATGAGGGAGAGCAGGGGTGAAGAGTTGAGTGCACACGAAAGTACACACGACAGTACACACGAAAGTACACATAAAAGTACACACGAACGTACACACGAAAGTCCACACGAAAGTACACAGGAAAGTACACACGAACGTACACACGAAATTATACACGAAAGTAAATACGAACGTACACACGAAAGTACACACGAAAGTCCACACGGAAGTCCACACGAAAGTACACACGAACGTACACACGAAAGTCCACACGAAAGTACACACGAACGTACACACGAAAGTGCACATGAAAGTACACACGAACGTACACACGAAAGTACATACGAACGTACCCACGATCGTACACACGATCGTTCACGAACGTACACACCAAAGAACACACGAAAGTACACACGAAAGTACACACGAACGTACACACGAAAGTACATACGAACGTACACACGATCGTACACACGATCGTTCACGAACGTACACACCAAAGAACACACGAACGTACACACAAAAGTACACACGAAAGTACACATGAATGTACACACGAATGTACACACGAATGTACACACGAAAGTACACACGAAAGTACACGTTAGTGGCAGTAGAAGTACCCAGAAAAAGCAGATGGACGCATTGGATGTGCACACAATATCCAACCGAATAACAACATGTTCGTTCTTTGTAGCGCGTGTTGTGTCTGTGGCAACCTGTGAGCATATGACAATGTTTTACGGAATTTATGGTGATAGGATTTTAGGGTAATAGGGCTTTAGGGTAATAGGATATAAGGACAATAGGGTTTTAGGATAACATGATTTTAGGGTTATAAGGTATTAGGGCTAACATCGTACCTGCAAAGGCAGCTGATTGCGGCAGTACTGTGTCCAGTCGCGCGACGAATTGGCGTCCGCTGCGGATAAGAGAGAGCGAGAGAGAGAGTGTGTGTGTGCGTGTGTGTATGTGTATGAGTGTGAGTGTGAGTATGAGTGTGTGTGGTCATATGTTAAAGTGTGTGTGTGTGATTATGTATTTGTGAGTGTGAGTGTGAGTGTGTATGTGTGGTCATATGTTGAAGTGTGTGTGTGTGAGCATGTGTGTGTTTGTGAGTATGTGTGTGTGTGTGAGTATTTGTGTGTATGAGTAAGTGTGAGTGTGAGAGTGGGTGGTCATACGTTACACTGTGTGTATGTGAATATGTGTGTGTGAGAGTATATATATATATATATATTCATGTGTGCGTGGTCAGAAGTTAGAGTGACATAGTCAGTCACGTCCACAATGTGCGCAGAAGAGATTGTCAAAGCAAACGTATAGAGACTATCGCGTGGGAATACAGAAGAGTGATAGCCTTTAAATTCTTTAGGGTGTAGAGTTTAGGGTTTAGGATTTGCGGTGGTGGTCAAGACCGCGCCACAAGTATCGAGTGGGCCCAAAGGTAATAACATATACAATGCTATACACCTTCATATAGGATGATGGATACTTTCATATTGATGATATAGATAATTATATGGGATGGCACGTACAAATCGTATGTACCTCAGCACAATATAAAGTTTACACGCGTATGTGTGTTGACAGCGAACCATTCAGCATGTCTTGCGGCGCACTTCGCCTAGCTGCTGGCTGGATAAACAGTATCTTGTAATTTAGTAAAACCCTAAAACACTAAAACAACCAAGTTCCATCCTGATATATACATACATACATACATACATACATACACACATACTTACATACATACACACACACATATATATATATATATATATACATATATATAATATATATATATATATTACTCTTTGACGCTTCACCTGACAGTGGGTTGCTGTTCTCTGGCTGTGCGTGGGCAGTCTCTGTTGCTATGCATGGTGCGCCCATTGCGCTTGGTTCCTTTGCCGTTGCGTGGTCCGTTGTTGCGTTGTTTGGTGCTGTTGCCCTTATCACTCGGCTGTGGTGTATTGCGACTCACCTGCGGAGGGACTGGTAGTGGTGCAGTATACACTTGAGTTGATTTGAGAGTGTGTAGAAACGCTTCTAAATATAGTCCTGTGGGTTGGTTTCCTTTGAATTGTAATACCAGTCCGTTGCGTACAGACCACTTGCGCAGATGCCATGATACGAGGTGCGGGTGTCATCCGTTTATTTCTATGCAATAAAGGGTGTGTTAGTGACCAATTTGTTTTCAAATGCCCAAGCCAAATGGCCCATTTGCCACCTCCACTAGTCCTCATGAAGATGAACCTACATTCACATATACCACAAGCTTTGAAACATACAACTTCTCCACAGCCCAGTCGCTAAACGGCTCATGTTTACGTGCACACGCATCATTAACTAGGACACCCACAGCCAACTGTAAACCCTTAGAGCCTAAACAGTCGAGCATATAAACCCTAAGACCATTTCGTACCAACACCCAACCACACAGGTTCCCAATGTCACTTGTGCGTGATATCCACAGCAACCACACTGCATGCTCAGTATACAGACCACTGACTGTCGTTTCATCACACAGATGTTATAGCCAATCACTTAAGCCTTCCAATGTTTCTAAACCCCTAAAACCCTAAAACACAGATGTTATAGCTAATTCATACCATCAGACTCCACCCAGGTGTAGTGCAGCTCAGTGCCGCGACCTTCCACGCACGAGAACCAATCAAACGTAAGATAGCCGTTGGCAGGTGGTCTGTGGTGTGTGCGTGTGTGTGGTTGTTGTGCTGCGCGCTGTTGCGGCGGTGTGGTTGGCTGTGCTTGAGATGGCGATGCAGGTTGTTGATGTGTGTACTGAGTGTGTTGTTGATGTGTGTGCTGAGTGGGTTGTTGATATGTGTGCTGAGTGGGTTGTTGATGTGTGTGTTGAGTGGGTTGTTGTGAGGGTGCGTGTACATGTGTCGGTGGTTGTTGTTGTGCATGTGATTCTGTGTGTGTTTGGTACTGTGTGTGTGGTTTAGTCTGCGTACCTGGCTGTTCCAGCGCCACTGGTTGGTTATTCGCAGTCTGCGATTGGCCATCAGTGTTGCTTGATCTGTCTGCCCGTGTGTGTGTGTGTGTGTGTGTGTGATTGTGGTGGTGTGTGTATATGTGTACGTCGTTGTGGTAGTGTGTCTGGTGATGGTAATGACTGTGGCTTCGGTTGTAGGTGTTGGGTGATCAGCTGTGTGTGTTGTGGCCGCGTTGTGTCGTCGGATTCAGTACGTAGGTATGTTGTAGAGACGTCCGTTGCGCTGTGCAGCAGATGGCCGTCACTTGCCACGACAATGATCTCTGCTGCAGCGGATATGAAAAATCAAACGAACTGCAATTAGTAGGCCACCACTGAGAATACATGCATTCAATTCAAGAGAAACATTCAACGGAGTCGATTGCATTTATAGAATTTAGCCTATTTGGATAATTATATATATATATATATATATATATATATATATATATATATATAGGTATATGCATACAAATATATATATATAAATATATTGATATATATATATATATATATATATATATATATATATCTGTATATATATATATTTGTATGCATACCTATATATGTATATATATATATATATTGCATACAGATATATATATATATGTGTGTGTGTGTGTGCGTGTGTGCGCGTGTGTGTATAACTATGTGTGTGAGATTATATCGTCATCTCATATTGATTCAAATTACTTTCACTTGCAGAATAAGGATATGTAAATACTATATTCCATATACACGTACGTGTGTACCAGAAGATGATTCAAACTCATATCGGTACAATCGAGGGCTTCGTGCATTTCGACACTCAAAAAACCTACGCCCTTTTAAACTATTAGAGATTTCACTCACAATCGAGGCCATTTTGGTATCTAATTGCACCTACCCAGGGTCTCTCTACTTGAATGTACACATAAAATTCAGTATATAAGTAAATTTAGTATACAAACTTGTACCAAGAAATGTTACGGAAGGCGATAGATCGATCGATGAGGTTTAATCGGTGTGACGAACACCCATGTGCACTTAGATACTGTGCGACATCCAACACCTTGCGGGAAGACATGCACAACAACACACCTTGTTGGGTCTCGTCATCACCTTCGCATTCTTGAGGTGGGAAATTTGAGACATAAATCGTCCTGCCGTCGATTACGCGTTCGATGGTGCTCTCGGACAGCAAAGTTATCCCGGGTGAGCTAGTCCATAGATATAAGGGGCTTTTACCTTTGGCACGCTTACGCAGTTTATTCTTGCACGCAGCTACGATAGCATTATAGTCTGACTTTAATACGACTGCCGCCTTTTGTCCATTGTCGACATTCAACAGAGTCACGCGCACTCTAGAAGGGGAGTCTGAGCTTGACATTGCACAGTTTGTATCAAATGTGATATATGTTATCTCGCCTACGTATCTCTACCCGATGTGTTGCTTTGACAAACTATTATAATAGATATCCCTGCCTACCTAGTACAATACAACTCTCTTCACCTATATCACACCATTGTGCACATGATACGCAACATATTCATCTAAACCCTAACAACCCTAAACGAACTAAACCCTAAAACCCTTGAAAAAGGCAATATCTAAACTGTCCTTAGGTCTCTTGAACTAAACCCTAAAATAAAGAACTAAAAAAAATACAATCCACAGAGGAATTCAGGTCCCAAAATCTCTGAGCCTCAGGAAGCGACCTAACTCATCGGATTCAGATTATTTATTTACATACTCAGTTCAGAGCCTTCACATTGTAGCCGCCTTCTAAATTAGATGGAGGCTATGCTACAGAACATACATTTATTTACAAGCTAATCTACCATATTTTAGACTGCTTAAGAATTTTCATATCATGATTCGTGTCACATGCTTTATTCTTTCCAAATTTCTTCAAGTAGAGATTTCATCTTGAAATCAGGTTCAAGCTGAAGAAAACAGTTGCCATAAGCTCCGCATGGATTGGGCTTTCGCTGTACAACAGTTAATTTACATCCCCAAATTTTGGGTACTGCTGTAACTCTGTCTTTACATCTCTCCTTAACTATTGTCACTCCCCCCATTGTTGAAGCGACGCTTTCGCTCTGATTCCCGATCCAACTCTGAACAGTCACATTTTGTTTCACTACAAACGATACATTTTTGTCCAAACCCGAATGAACTTAAACCGGCAGTACCAACAGCTGCACGCTTTAGGATTGACTTCTTTTTACGCCTTGTAAGCTCAATACTTTGAATATACACCTAGTATTCTCGGACGTTTCCGATTCAAACTCTCAATCGACGTTCTGCCCTTGTCGGCTTGTTTTTTCCCACAGTAATCAGGGCGAGCGTACTATATTTGTGACCGTGCACTTTGCTGCTCTTTGCCCGGTGTTTCGTTCTCCTTTGAATCATCGCTCTCTGTTTCAATCTCATAATTACTGTTGTCCGACACCTGCACATTTGTAATACACCCTTGTGTTTTGTTCGATGTGAATCTACCTCGTTCGCCGCGTCTGTTCCTGCTGCCAACCCAACTTAGAAGTAGTCTGTATATGTTTGCTCTGTATAGTCTGAACCATTCTAGATAAATTGTGACTAAGGTATATATACTCAATCAAATAAACACATATATGCATACAGTCTTGTATGTAATCGTTTATATTGTTCGAATGTCGATTTATGATTTATCCCGCCCGGCCAGAGGAAATGAGTAAACGGTTCGTGTCAAATCAGAGAAATCGGCTTTTTTACTAGCAACCACTGAGCACCACCACAGCCCACAGGCCACAGGTCGAATACATTTGCCAACAACTACATTTTTTAGAGAGCCTCCTAACTTTTCCATAGGAGGTGCTATATTTTTGTACATTGCATTTTAGGACAGCCCAACCACCCCACCCCAGAGAGTGAATACTGAAGAGCCGAGGACTTGTTTATTTAGCTTTTTGAATTTGGTCGGTTAGCGTGTTTAAAAATCAGGTTAAAGACGTGTTAATCGATCGAGACGTACCCCCAAGTGCAACACTCCGATGAGCGAGCGGTTGCTTTATTCACTTCAATTAATGGGTATGTTACAACGGTTGTTTACATAGCCCTATAAAAGCATAGTGTATATTTTTAAGGTTATGTTGTTTTGCATCGTTTGATGTTATTAGTTTTGTTTTTTTAGAAAGACCTATAGTTACAATTATATAGTCAGATAAAACTAAAGCTTTGCTCAATGTCACAACCCATTTGCAATTCATTCTCTGTGGCGATTGCCCAAGGGTTCCTTATTTACTGCATGTATATCCTGACTGTTTTCAAGTAACTAAAGATTGTGTGTTGTCGCCATACTTGCCTGTGGCGTTCAACTGAAATGAGAGGTATTTGACCTACCACTCACACTTCTGTGCAGCCTCCAGCCATGTGGTGCTGGCCTAAGTCCTTCCTTCATCGTCCCGCGGCATTGAACGCACTCACTTACTTCGGGCTGTGCAATTACGTGAACGGTAGTCGTACATCAGAATGACCATTTGAGGACATTTAAATGAAACACGCGCATAGTGTCATTTCTTTACGACTTCGCTTAGCAAAACCAGTAGGGGGCCTAATCGAAAACAGCAGAATAGCCTCCATTCACGACACCAATACTAAAAGCTTCGAGATAGACACTGCGCAATAATATACTTAGTTTATCAAGAAACACTGACTCGAATAGATGTTTGTACAGTTTCAATAGAGCACGCAGCTGTCGAGCTCGTTCGACAGTTTCGTTGGTTGCGCATAGAGCGTACAGACTTCGCAGCCCGCCTGAGCGTCGTATGACCTTTGGAACAGGTTGGTCCACACACTGACGTTGTTCGCTTTAAAACAAACGTTGAATGGTTTCCACGTGTCATGAAGCAAATTCGGCCAACCTCGTGAATACCAACGTCACCACTTCACCAAGAGGTGTCTCACATCACACGCAAAGGGATTAGTGTCAACATCCAAAGCACTACCGTTTGCCCGCGCTATATCTCACTCATTGGGTATGTCTGTGAACAAGCCAGTAGGGTTCATGGCAACCGAAATGGGGTAAGGTAACCACATCCAGTTTTTCGGGCTCTTTTGTATCGGATATTGTCCTATATCAATAGTGTTTCTAAATGAACAAATATAATGTACGAAGTCTCTGGAGCCTACGTCAATAAAGTGTGGTGGCTGAAAATCGACAACACAATACCTGACCCCGAACTTTACACATCTGGATTGTTTTTGGACGCATAACTCGCATAGTACATAGTTATATGTACATACACAAAGTACATCACAATTTGCTCTTTCGTCTTCGGATTCACCGCTCAAGAGCTTCTCGAGGGTGAGTGTGCATTCTCCCTGCCTGGTGTATTGGTTTATTCGATCATGGTCTGTAGGCCGTAGAGCAGAGTATTCCTCTCAGACAACATGTGCTCGTCCGTGGCCACGCCCTTCTCACTCGCACCTCCACTCCCAATCCGTTGCAGCAGAGAGTCTTCCCACGCACTGTGCACACACAGCCCAGCCTCTCTCGCATCGCGCGCAATCTGCTTGTCGCCACGAGGCAAACAACACGGCAGCAACATGAGCACATGCAGCCGCAGCCCCCCCCACTCAACCGCCTGTGCGTGGCCATGGGTCGGTGCACCACCACGTGTTGGATGACTCATGCCCCACGTGCTCGCCCTGTCCCCCGTTGCTGCGGCCGTTGCTTGCCTGTGCATGGTTGGTGGTGTCTGTGCGTCTCCTTCTCTCGCTTGCACCTGCGTGGCTGCGGGGTGTGTGGTGCGTCCATGTAGCCCGCCACTCGTGCTGCTGCCATTGGGACTGTGCACTGTGCCGTTGCCATTGGGACTGTGCACTGTGCCGTTGCCTGCTTTAAATCGCTCCCACACGCCCACCACCGTTTCAGCCAACACACCACACGTGTGCAGTCCAATGAGAATGCCCATGCGACCGTGTGGGTTGGCTGTGCACGTGGTCTCTCCGCCCATCTGTAGCACGTCGTTGGCCCGCATTCCGTACTTCACCATCACCTGCTCGAAGTCGGCCGCAAACTGAGGACTCAGGATGTTCATAGCCTCTTGTGATACCTACAACAGCGGACAGATTGAGCATGGGTTAGGGTTTAAAGGTTTATACCAGCCAGATACCTTAGGCGGTCAAAGTCATCATAGCGTCTGTGAACGAACTAAATGATATCCCGGATTGAATGATGCGATGAGTTGAAGAACATCTTGATGTTGGGTTTGCGTTGTTGCCAGATCACTCAATTGACATTGGGGTACCCAGCCAAAAGTTCAGTATACACCAATGGCCCAATACGCAACAGACATGGACTATCCTATACCTACTATTGCGCTATTTCACAATATGAATGGGATATAACTCGCACCAACCACTTCATACTCAACAGACATGGACTACCCTATTATCTATCAGTACGCTATATCACATTATAAATGTGAAATAACTCACACCAACCACTTCATACGCAACAGACAAGGACAAGGACTATCCTATTACCTATCTACAAGCCATATCACATTATGAATGTGAAATGGCTCGCACCAACATTCAGTGCACTCGTTTCAGAATATTATGTAAGTTTAGGGTGTGTACCCCTGCACTTACATTCGGGTATTTGTCCAGGTACTGCAGTTTCATGCGATGGAAGTTCTTGTCGATCATCACCACCAGTGCCTTGGGATACTTCATGGCCAGCATTAGACTGGTAAACCCTTTGCCTGAGCACATATCAAAGATTACCCACCCCTGCCCGTCCTCGATATGCCTACCCACCTGTGTCGCCAGCCTCTCCTGCTCTTCCGTCCGCAGCATCTCGTGCTTGCTGAGGTCGTGCTGTGTCACAGAATCGGTTCCTTCTGTGCGCACAGTGGCCCTATCGCCTTCGTTGGCTGTAGTCTCCTTGGTGTGTGTGTGGGTGGTGCTATCTGTGTCAGCTGTAGTTGCCTTGGTGTGTGTGTGGGTGTTGCTATCTGTGTCAACTGATTGTTCGGGTGTCTCGTGTGGTCTGTTAGCTTCACATAGTGCAGTGGTATCTGACCTATTCCGTTGGCCTTCGTCCGGTGAATTTGCATTTGCGCATTCGTGTACCGTGTCTTTCTGCCCCACCTCTCTTGATGGGCAGCCCAGCGAGGACTCCGCACACACGTCGACTGTGGTGATGTCAATAGGTTGTGCACTCATGGTCTGTGTCTGTCCTGTCGCCGTTGTTGCTTCGCTGCCTGTATCAGTGTCCTGTCCATTGGGCAGAGTGTCGTCGTCTGTCGCATGCGTCTGTTGGCACGCTTCTCCTGCAAGCGTTGGTTCATGTCGTGTGCATATACCATTGTATGTGCTGTGTGTGGTCGTGCTATCGGCGGGTGCTGTTTGTGTGCGCGTGTGGTCGGGTGAGCTTTGTGTCTGCTGAATGGCTCTGAGTTTGCCCACGAGAAAGGACAGCCACCGAAGCACTGAGAACGTCACAGTGATTTCCTTTTTTAGGCCTTTCCAGTTGCGCACAGATCTGGAATGAGCAATTTGTAGAGGTTCGGTTGGAATTGACACACGTGCGTCGTTCATGCGTGGTTTTAGGGTTTTAGCCAATTGGCGGCGTTAGGGTTCAGGGTTTAGGGTTTAGCCATGGGTTGTTTTAGTGGTATAGCTCATGGGTAATTTAGAGATTTAGCCCATTGATGGCTTTAGGGGGTTAGCCCATGGGTTGATCTATCGGTATGTGCACGTGTGGTCAAGGCATAGAGTTACTACACTACATGATCTAAACTACTATCAATGGTTTATCAATGAACTACTGTCAGCAACACTTCAGCTGCCGAACTAATAAACCACTCGCGAGCACATGACAGAAGTCAGACATCGAAAGCAACTTAAAGTCAACCAACCCACAGAACCAATTGGTAGGTATGTCACGATTTATTTGGATGGCCGGGTGAGCGCAGTCTATACTATATCCATTCCCTCTACGTTGCGATTGTCCTGCTTTCTCGCGGTCTCTATGTGCAGTCTCTATGAGTTGTTTTCTAATATACGGCTGCACGTACAGTACCAACAGATGGCGCAGTGGAAAACAATCGAGCAGACGTTTGTAACAGGCTGGTAGTACTCATCAGCGCAGAGGCAGCACAGGGCCCCAGCGATTGGGCTAACACATGCAAACATGCAGGAATGGCACCACACACCGCACATGTGCTCTCAGGACATGTAGGGTGCATGCTTATGAGACTGCATGAGCTGTCGAACAAAGGCACACTACAACACGCTCACGCGACGGAATCAACCCAATGCCAGATATAAAAACCACGCGTCTCTAACGCAACGTAAACAACTGAGTATAGTATGCCAAAGACACTATCATACACCACGCAGTACACTCAACAATACGCCAGGCTGTACAGAAGTACGTGCTGTCGAGCCTAACCCGTGCTGTCGAGCCTAACCAGAACACTCGGCATGGCACGTGACAAATATATATTTTTTAAACCGTTGTGTAATCTCACTAAATGCAATATATATATATATATATATATATATATATATATATATATATATATATATATAATGTGTATGTATATGTATGTATATATGTATGCATGTATATATATATATATATATATATATATATATATATATATATGTATATATATATATATATGTATGTATATGTATATATATATATATATATATATATATATATATATATATATATATATATATATATATATATATATATATATATATATACATAGCATAACCTGTTGCTATCCACTCTATTTGTAGGTGACTTGCAACAGAACGTCACTTGACAGGCAATATACGTGCAAGTGTAATAATTACTCGCACGCATGCATACTAACATCTACCTGAACCCTGGCGCGTTTCTTAGTGCGGATATAATCTCCGTCTTCTGCTCAAAGTCAATCAAATAAGGGTTTCTATACGATGCAAGCGCATCGTCACTTAAACCTCCATTTACTTGAGAACTCATTGCACCTACATCGCCGGGTGACGAGCTCTCCTTGTTTGGAACGGCATTTGCATTTGCGCGACGTATGTTTTGCAGCAGATAATCTAACTTGCAGTAGCTTTCGCCACCTTTCCTCTCCATTGCTTATATGTTAATATTTAAGATCCAATGGGGTGTTTCTAATGTGTGCCAATATAATACAGCTATCTGTTACATTTACAACATCCGACTCTACAGCTAGCTCTTATTTATATTCCTATGCTGACTATTGACTATTAGATATACATATGTGTCATATGTGTACAAATGTAGATGTGTATGTGTGTATGTATTAGATAGCACAACTACAAGTATTACAAGTTCGGAGTCCATATTATACAATCATCACATCTAATATGGGCTGGATTATGGTCTATCGATATCATCAATGCATCATCTTTGGCTACAAAATATGACGTTCGGTACTTACCACTTCTCACACACCCCACGGGCCCACGGCCCACGCCCACGTCCACGGGCCACGCACAGATCGCTGAGGCGCCCGCCAAAACTTGACTTTTTTTTTTTATAGCTAATAAGTTTCTATTTTTGAACTTGTATGTTCAGTAGAGGGCTGTCTGTTGTGTTTAAATTAAAAACATAGTCCAATGTCAAATTGAAGGCACAGTCATCGCGTTACGACAGCGTCACTTCCTTGTTACAGTTCTCGTACACACAGCCACACACAGAGCGCTTTTAAAAATAAGTAACACACAGTACTTCGAAAGAGAAGTAATTGGAAATGTTGCGCTGCTCAGCCTCGCGCAGCTACAATGGCTACCTAATCACTCACTGCCAGGACGGCCGGACTGCGTACGGTATGTCTACAGCGCAGACTGGAAAGTCGTTTGTTTTATGGCCGCAATCGATATTGAACAGTCTATTCAAGTATTTTAGAACCAAAATGCTTGCCAGAATATAGTAGCTCAGTCCTTCCCCCCGCCTTCAGCCAGCGAGTACTGGTCAGATTCCACTTCATCATATATATATATATATATATATATATATATATATATATAATATATATATATATATATATATATATATATATACACACTGACACACATAATCACATCAACGCACACGCATATATGTTATATATATACATATAATATGTATATATATATATATATATAATATATATATATATATATATATATATATATATATATATATATATATATATATATATATATATATATATATTGTATATATATATACATATATATATATATATATGATATATATATATGCTATTATGTATATACATAATAACATGTATGTATTATTAATATATATATATAATTATATATACATATACATATACATATATATATACATATTATGTTATATATATATGTATATTATATATATATATGTATTATATATATATATATATATTATAATATATATATATATATAATAATATATTATACATGCTGGCTATATATGTGTTGCACTACGCCTGTATGTATATCTCTTTGATGTGTATAAGAGAAAATATATATATATATATATATATATTATGTATATATATATATTTATATATATACATGCACATATATATATGTAAATATATTGTATTATTTTTAATATTATTATTATTATTAATAATATTATGTGGGTGTATATATAAGTATATATATTATTACTATTATGTGGGTGACTGTGTGTTTGTGGTTGTATATGTATGTATACATATATATGTACACGTATGAATGTATATGATATGAAGTATATGTATATTTTTTATGTTTCTTAACATAAACGAACAGTAGTATGAACCTGTCAGCTTCCATCTTTATGCCAATGCAGATAAGGACGCCCGCCCCTAGATACTATTCCGCAGCCGCTGCACAAGTTGAAACAGATGGGAAGGATGCTTCTTCGCCTCCTAAGGTATTTGTATGCTATTGTTGGACAGTTGTGAAACATGTCATCTTAAGCTCCTCTCACCCTCCCTATACCAATGAGTCAGCCGCAGCACTTATACTGTACATGTCCACTACACGACTGCAGACTACCATATGCACTGCATTGTAGAACGATATGTAGACAAATATGTGTGGTTGTTGACGATAGTTTTGGCTGATATGAGTTGTTGTCGTTGCCTTGTGTGCCAGTTCAAGGGTCGCAATTATGTTGTGCTTGTCTGTGCTTGTATTTGTGCGTGCAGCATAGCTCTGGCGAACTCATTCCACTGCACGCATGCTGCATGACCTCATCTATGCTAAGGCTACTGTTGACAATCAACAAGTTCATCCTATATCGCTGAGAGTATATATTGTATGATTTTATCGATTGTGAATTAATACATATCGCTCAATATTGTCCTTATATCGTTCACCTTCCGAGTTGGTAATTGCATATCAAGTAACTTGCTTTCTACCAGCCATGTTGTGGCACTATCAAACTTTCCTCGTATGTTCTGATATTGTGCACGTGCGGGAGTTCTACACTCAGAGACAGTCGCTGAATATAATATTACGATGGCCACTCTAGATTCAAAAGTCAGAATGAATGTCCTGAACAGAACAAACTCACCGAGCTTTGTCATGCGATTATGTTTGACATGTGCGTTAAACTAGGCGATCGTACATCTGGAGGGCGCCAACTTGCGCAAGAAGTATTTGCTGCACGAACTCAACAGGACGTTGGCGTCATCGTCAATGGTGGCTGTGCTACAGCACCACAGTCTCTCTGTAGAGGAGATGATGGCGTAAGTGACTACTTTTAAATGTGTGGTAGCTTGCTGAGTCTGGTGTTGATAGTGCTGCCTGTATCGCTATGGGTGTAGTAGGCTATGAACAGGTACAACCAGGGCTTTACCTACAGATTGGTTTGCTCTGAGTCGTGGATAGAGTGAATTTATATGGAGTGTGATTTAAGTCATGCACCGCACATCTTGAACGGCTGTCGCGACATGTCACCGCCTCGCCTATACCAGATTCTCTCGCAGTGACCACTTTTGCCTTTGTTGCTATTGCAAAGCCGAGTAGTTGATCCAAATTCCCACTCATCTTTTGGACTGAATGTTTTGAAAATAGGTTTCGTCAGACGCTCAAGGCCAAGAATTTGGAATTCACAATTGTACGGAACAAACTTACGCGGAAGGCCCTTGCAGGTGTGCATCGGTTTTTAGTCGTCCCACTCCACCCGCGTCTCAAGTAGCTCATCCACTCAAAATTCACTTAAGGTTATAGTGACCACCCCGATCGCAGGGTGTGCAAATGCACACGCGGATATGGCAGCTATGTGAGATGTGTCCTTGCATTGCTAATGACATGGCTTGCATTGCTAATGATATGGCATGCATTGCTAATGATATGGCTTGCATTGCTGATCACATGGCTTACACTGCTAATGACATGGCTTGCATTGCTAATGACATGGCTTCCATTGCTAGTTCGTACTTTGTGGGGCCTGAGCGATATGACATGACGGCGAACAAGAGACTGAATCCGCAAGCGTTCACTTAGCCCAGTACTGCCGCCTTCACTTTTGGTTTCTGGTGTCTTGTGATTCTGTTGGGTGTTAGTTAGCGTTGGTTGGTTATTTAATTGTTCATACTGTACTGTACTATCCTCTGCCCTGGATCTGCGCCTCCTTCATAATGGGTGTCGTTGTGCCATACCACTCTTGCACGTGTTGTAGCATTCACGACAACGTTCCCTCACGCTCTTCCCTTTGGCAGGTACGGCGTATGCCCAGTTGTCTACGCTATTCCGCAGTACAACATGTATTGTGTACAGTGCCGAGCCCGGCGTGAAGGATTTGATGGAGGTTCTGAAAAAGGAGAAGAAGATGGTAAGTTGGCGTTTACCACCGTGAGCTGTTACTTCTGTTTGTATCTGTGTAGATACGTATGTGTATGCACGATGATGTCTTTTATCTGTGTAGATACGTATGTCTATGCACGAGGATGTCTTTTATCCGTGTAGATACGTATGTGTATGCACGATGATGTCTTTTATCTATGTAGATACGTATGTGTACGCACGATGATGTCTTTTGTCTGTGTAGATACGTATGTGTATGCACGATAATGTCTTTTATCTGTGTACAAGCGATAGCTTATGGTAACAAAGCAATATATGCATCAGAAAGGTTTCTGCTGCGGTGAGGTGTTGAGTAGGCAGTTGCTATATGTTGTGATGATTCTTTTGCATATCACTACACATTAAAGTAAAGCGTGGGAGTAAGATATGTATAATGTTTCACAAGCAATTATTGTTAAGCAATCATATATTTACGCAATCATAATATGTTTAAGCAACTATATTATATTCAAGCAATTATAATATGTTCAAGCAATTATAATATGTTCAAGAATTATATTATGTTCAAGCAATTATAATATGTTCAAGCAATTATAATATGTTCAAGCAATTATAATATGTTCAAGTAATTATAATATGTTTAAGTAATTGCTATATGTTTTAAGCAATTATAATATATTCAAGCAATTATGATATGTTTAAGCAATTGCTATATGTGTAAGCAGTCGCTTTATGTTTAAGCAGTTGCTATATGTTTAAGCAATTAAATGTGTTTCACCAATTGCTATATGTTTTAAGCAATTATAATATGTTCAAGCAATTGCTATATGTTTAAGCAATTGCTATATTTTAAGCAATTATAATATGTTCAAGCAAATTCTATATATTTAAGCAATTATATATGTTTAAGAAATGTTCAACCGAGTGCTCAAACGTTCACATCATTCTTGCATAGTTGCTTAAATGTGCATAATGCGATGCGAAATCTATACCACAGCGTCTTGTGTGGTGCATTCTGATGTGCGTTGATACTGCGAATGGTCTGCTATGGTACACGTGGATGTGCTCCGTGTAGTAGTTGTAGCGCTTGTCTCACAGTGCTCCTCTTTTCAAACACTGTTGTGCTACCCTTCATTCGAACATGTTAGTTTTACGTTAGACATTGAGCAGGTGCAAGAGTATATCAAATTGCCTTCGCTGTTATTATTAACATGCCTCTCCTCACCACCCCATCTGCGTCAGATCCTGCTGGGTGTGCACGTGGATAGTTTTACGTTAGACATTGAGCAAGTGCAAGAGTATATCAAATTGCCTTCGCTGGAGGACCAACGCGCCCAAATCCTGTCGCTCATCAACCAGCCTGCTCAGCTGCTGGCGTCGTTACTAACGGTCTGTTACTCGCGAGTGGTTGTGCATGTATGCCATAGTTATGTGTGTCCTGTATTATTGTTAAGCTTTGGGCTCTTAGTCTTGTGTATGGTATATTGTCCTTGCCTTTGGTTTGCGCGCAAATGCTGAACAAGTCGCAGAACGCAAGTAGTATAGGTCATCTGCTGTTGGGGGTTGCTGTTGGGTTTGTTAATGTCCTGTGAGCTCATGCCTCCGCTCAAGTGGGAAGTTTCGCGAAGGTTTGTGTGTTCTGTTTAGGAGGCTGTGGTTTTTTTTGGTTCTTCGTTTGGCTTTGGGGTTTGGAGTTTAGCTAAAAAGCTAACCCAGTTGAGCGGGCGATCTCGAATCATGATTCGTTTGTGTATCAACCTCGACTTCATATAGCTTCTGATACGCCTACGTTGTCTTCTGATACGACTATGTTTGTCTTCTGATACGCATATGTTTGTCTTCTGATCGCCTATGTTTGTCTTGTTCAATCGACCACCGCAGAGAGGGCCTCAAGAGTTGGTATCGCTATTGCAACGGCATGCGGACGAGGCTAACAAAGACAAACCTGAGGAGTAATCGCAGTATTTGTATGATCAAGTCTGAATAAATGTGATGCTGCATAATACGCAGTACGGATGAGTCAAATCTATGGCATACACCTTCGAAAGTTATAAGTCTATGGCATATACCTTGGAGAGTTATAAATCTATGACATATACCTTGGGAGAGTATTAAATCTATGACATATACCTTGGAGAGTTATACTTCACATAAGATGGATGTCGTTGCTGATGCGAAAGATAACAGACAAAAGCCTATCATATTCTTGATTGGCATGGTGTAAACCAACCTGTGCAATAACCTTCTCATATGGGCTTCATAATGCATACATTTGAAGGTGGGGCTATAGTCCACGTTTAGGATAGAATGACTTTATTGCTAAGCAGAGCACCGACTGTGATACATTTGAAGATGGGGCTATAGTCCACATGTATGATAGAATGGCTACATTGCAAAGCAGAGCACTGACTGTTTTACATTTGAAGATGGGGCTATAGTCCACATGTATGATAGAATGACTACATTGCAAAGCAGAGCACTGACTGTTTTACATTTGAAGATGGGGCTATAGTCCAAGTGTACGACATGTATGATAGAATGACTTTATTGCTAAGCAGAGCACCGACTGTGATACATTTGAAGATGGGGCTATAGTCCACATGTACGATAGAATGACTACATTGCAAAGCAGAGCACTGACTGTTTTACATTTGAAGATGGGGCTATAGTCCAAGTGTACGACATGTATGATAGAATGACTACATTGCAAAGCAGAGCACTGACTGTTTTACATTTGAAGATGGGGCTATAGTCCAAGTGTACGACATGTATGATAGAATGACTACATTGCAAAGCAGAGCACTGACTGTTTTACATTTGAATATGGGGCTATAGTCCACATGTATGATAGAATGACTACATTGCAAAGCAGAGCACTGACTGTTTTACATTTGAAGATGGGGCTATAGTCCAAGTGTACGACATGTATGATAGAATGACTACATTACAAAGCATAGCACTAAATGCTTTCTGAACTGTCAATAGAGAGCGCATTCACTGCACAGGCCAACGCACATGAGAGAGACTGCCAATTCCTCAACACAACAACGGTACAGTGAGTATGCAACATAGAGGGCACGTGAAGATATAAGTCCCAGAATTACGAGCAATGGTACACTCAGTTCAACACCTTTGATATGTTTAGTCATTTACACTAAAAAGCAAGCCCTCTGGATGCCGCTGGGCAGTTTCATCAGTGCTGGACAGTAGATAGATACCCACCCCACCCATACTAAGCCGACCAAATGCAATTGACGGAAGGTATAAAGACAGTTCCCTGCTGAGGTATGAGGGACTGGGGCTGAACTCTAGTCATTACACACTTCAACTTCGAGGTTGCAAGATGGCGTGTGGTACTATGGTCGGCTGGTGCTACCACCCTCAATGGAGGATAGAGTGATCACACATTGTAGCGTTCATACACAATATTGTTGCGTTTCTCGGTATGCATTACCCCAGTGCAACAAGTCGGTGTGTTTGTGTACTTTGTTTGATAGACGAACCTGCCGCTTAAACAATTTCGAGATTATACCGTGTACTCTGGTCTGAGAATACCAGATCTTTAGTACAGTACATTCAAACCACGCATCTATTTTAATTTGTGTCAGAAGTTTACCTTAGAAGTATTTGTGCTAGCCTGATTCTGAACTATATTAATAAACGAAAGTTAGTGAATTGTAACTGATTTTTCCATGGTATCGATCAATGTTCTTAGGTCACTTAGTATCAGTATTTGCTACTTTATACACATCTGTGTTCCGTTGTTTGGGTTTTCTGCTTAGCAATGGCATACTAGTTATAGATTTGCAATAAAACAAAATTCATCGCAGGCCTCACTCTTTGTTTGTGACAAATCGGCGGATAATGATCAAGATGAAGGCACTGTGAGCGACTCAGGCTTTTTGAACTAGATGCAAACTATATTTGAAAGTTTTAGTAAGGATATATGCGAACTATATTTGAAAGTTTGGAGAGGATAGATGCAAACTAAACTTGAATGTTTAGCAAGGAGGGAATGCTAATTGTGGCCTCGTCTGTGAGTTTATGAGCATTGTTGACAATGTACATGCAATTGCTTTTTTAAATATAATATTTACTTACCGACCAACCCTGATACCCTAATTTAGGCACAGTTTGAAACTTAGTTTACAGCAAATTTACCCTTATAACTTTATACATGAAATTTACCCGTATAGATTTATACATGCCAACTCTTAATTTTCTACATCTACTGCAACTGCTTCATCTGCTGAACACTCAAATGTTGAAGTATACTTATAAGTTCCAACTACTGCTTGCCACCACATATAATATTGTTGTCACAATGCTTACATGAAGAAAATATTCATCATCCAACATAGGCAGCTCGAAAGCCATATTTCGCTTTCAGGAGTATTCCAACCCGGGCCATAAGTGATACAGCGTGCAGGACTGCAGGACTGTTTATCATCGTATGCCTAAATATTCTGGATATTATTGCTTCAGACCTGATGTAATTTCATAGCCTTCTTGAAAAAAGAAGAGTAGGTTGGTGTGTAAAATTTTAAACATATTGTATTTATTCATCGGATCGAAGTGCAGTCTGTGCACTGTGTGCAGTGCGCACCTGTGCAGAGTATATTTAGACAGTGCAGAGTGCAGACTGTTGTGGCCTGTGAGTGCTCACTGCTGTCTGGCGCTGGTGCCTGGTGACCATCGGTCATCAGACAATGACATGCACATCAGTCATCAGGATTGGTCCGGCGTTTTGTACTTCGTTCTCGCGCATTTGACGCGATGTCTATTTATATCTGGCCTCAGTGGCCAGTCGGAGCTGGTTTATTTTGGTATAGGCCAATGCACAGCAGTAAAGCTTGCATACTTGCGCATATCCTCATTAGGCAGATTTCAAACCCTAATAAACGTAAACAACGCAAGTATAAATATATATTTTTTATCACAACAAGCGCATTGACATCTCATCATGTGATGACACGCCCGGAACACTAGAGAATCAAGAATGTCAACAACGATATAGCGCAAACACCTGGCCGACCAATATGCACTTTGAAAGTTCGATGCGATAAATAAACTATGCAGGCCATCCGACGCGCACAAATCACAGCTCGCTCATTTTCTACCGCACGATACAATATGGTTAAGGTTGGAGACAAGATCCCTGTGGGAACATTCAAGGTACATACACCTGCACCTGTTCCGAAGACTTCATTTCCTTAACCTGTATAATTAGTAACTGTTTTGCAACTAGTATATTGAAGTACTTCTTGATGCGCTTCGTTGGCAGTACTAATGCATTCTTTTGAAGTATATCTGTCTGTTCTCTCCAGTCTATATATACTCAACTGTATTCTGCTACTGAAGCGCTATTTTGTACCTGGCCAACCGTCGATGTTTGTACTTTTGGGTTGAAGCCCCCTACACGGTGTATGGTATCTCTCACGTCCCTCATATCCTATGTCTCTCACCTGTTCAACTTTATTTATTAAACAGATTATCCGGGATGGTGCCCCCACTGATGTGCCCACTTCAGAAGTCTTCGATGGAAAGAAGGTTGTGGTTCTAGGGTATGTATGTTTTCCGTAGGACGGTAGTATGTTTAAGACGGTGATCTGTGACAGTCTACCTATTACTGTATTTGTTCTATAGCGGCTATACTGTTCTCATGCTGCAGCGGTCCTATGCAAAGTCTTCACATGTGTTAAACTAGCCTACGCCACTTTTGGCGTGAGAGGTTTATATGGAAATTTGCCTCACTCAATGTGACTGCTCCTACTGCAGTGAGTTGTTAGTGTTTTTATGCAGAAAAGAGTTATTTGCTAGCCATAAGTGTGCTCCCATGCAGTTTAATAATTCAGATATTTTGGAAGCCTGTGCCGGGGTTTAGTGTACTGGTAGCTAGTTCTTCGCTGAGTCAGTACAAGTTTATTTTTAACCCGAGTGAACACACAATTTTCTCATTGTGCTATTTCAATAATATTTTCTCTATCTATCTATACCATATAGTGTTCCAGGAGCTTTCACACCCACTTGCTCTAATAGTCATCTGCCTGGTTACATCGAGAAAGACGCTGAGATCAAGAACAAAGGCGTCGACAGTATCATCTGTCTATCCGTGAACGATTGCTTTGTGATGGATGCATGGAGCAAGGACGTGGGTGCTACAGGCAAGGTACATATGCGGTTTCTATAGAGCTTTGTCTATTGATCTATTCAACTTAAAACTGGTTGAACCAGTGGTATCGGTCCCTGTATACCCGAAATGATGTTAAAAATGGTGGGCTTGCATCTCGCGCTGTGAACTCTGCGACGGATTGAAGACAATAGTCCCTTCAAAGTTGTATTGAGTGGTCACTTAATTCAACTCCTTGTACATCCGTAAGGGAGGTCGGATATGTACTGATAGGTGTCGTGCGTTTAGAGTCTTTGTATTTGTATTAATCACGGCAGAGATGCCGGGTGTGTATTTTGGTGATCTAGTAGGTATGAGTGTTTACTCGTATATAGGGTGTGCACGGAATATATGAATTATTGTTGTACTTGAGACCATATTATAGGTAAATACTCTTGTATGGGTTTTTTACTCTTTTCATTCAGCCCGATGGCCTGATACCCCTAAAGCAATCTGTGATACTAAGCCAGAGCTCATTATACACTGCCCTGCTTTGTTTATTTTAGTCTGTGCACCTAAGCAAATATTTTCTGTTCTCAATCGGATTGGAGGTTGTGATTCGCCTCGCTTCTATTTGGGACGAAAGTGTGTCACACTATATAATTATGCCGTACTACATACACTGCGTTGGTATCTTCAAGCTTCCCAAGATTTATTTTGTGCTAATGAAACTCAAACTCGCTGCTCAGGTGGACTTGTACGCTGACGGTGGAGCCACATGGCACAAGGCTGCGGATCTGGCCCAAGATCTGGGTGACTTTGGCGGACCACGCGCGCAGCGCTACAGCATGGTAGTGGAGAACGGAGAGATTAAATCTCTCAATGTGGAGCCAGCCGCAGCCGACCAGTGCTCTTTTGCGCCCAATATCCTCAAGCAGTTGTAAAAGCCGCTTGCGCTGTCTCTGCATACGTACATCCATAGTGGTGAAAATTTACCCCATTGAGATCTTGCCGCCAAATGAATGGTGCGCGTAGTTGCGATGTATATATATTATAAAGCAGAAAATATGGAAAAACAATTATTAAAATCGTTTTGCTCTCGAGTTGAGAAAGTAATTGTTAAACTAATATTCTCATTTTGTTTACACTGTAATGGATAGCATATTGAGATTCATTCGAATATAAATATGATCATGACCATTTGCACTTTGCACCTGAACTAACTCAGTAGCCAGACGTCAGTGGTGTTCAGGTGGTATTGTAAATCGAATTAAAAATACTTTTTCTTTCGCCTTCATGCTTTTATTTACCTCGACTAAAATAATTAAGTATCGGTAGAGAATACATAGTATGCATTTCGACATACTTAGTCACGAATATATTCTATGTAAGACTCAACCTTGACAAAGCATCAATTCGATATTCGAGATGATAAAATATCTCCAAATATGAGATGCATACAGTGGCGGTAGCATCAAACCTATTGGATTAAATTAGTCCGAAGAATACGAACCATTTTATTGAACTGCGCTACTGGAGTAGGAATGGAACAATTTTTGTGTGGAAGGGCATGGTGGACGGTACAACCATCCACTGTCCGCTTGTCGTATTTCTGCACGAAAAATCGCGCAACTTTATGCGGCGGCCAGCCATTCAAGCATACACGCAGGACAGTAAACCAGTTCTCCTAAACAACACCGTCAGCCGCGTAGTTGGCAGCAGTGTACGTGAACTCGGAGTTACGGCCAAATCCTTCTGGGCCGAAATCTTTTCCGTAGCATCCTTTACAGTATGGTGTATCCTCTCGCATGCACTCTGCCCCAAGAGAGAGTGCCTTAGCACAGCCGTTGCATTTGAAACACTGCTTATGCCATGGCTTACCGCCCACGCTGAGTTTCTCTGCGGGGTAAACGGATTTCACACACTTCGAACACTTTTCACTTTGAACGGTGACACGCACGCCAGTCTGTAGGATGGAGGTGTCAACTCAAGGCTATAAGAGATAGTGCGTATAATTTACTAACTCATCACTCTGGAACTCAGTTTCAATGAAAATCACTCATGACAAACTTTATGTGATAATTCGAATGTGTGACTAGGTTGTGTTGCATATACGAACAACTTATACGTCGATTGTAATCTTTCAATAGATAGTAGTTATCCGTGGAGTAAATGAGCACAGGAAGGGCCATAATAAACACTAATCAGTGCTACTATTAGTGTGTGTTCCCCACATTCACCGACTGCGCACATATTCTACTGCCGTCTAGCATTTTATGAAATCATCGTCAAAAAGTCAAGTATGTGACACTACCAACGAACAAACAATACATCTTTCACCACTTAAATATCTAAACAACTACCTATACACTCTAAACCCTACACAACAAACCATGGTACAATATAAGTTTATCTTTAGATGAAGTACCTACCGTTCTGCGAGTCCAGCCACCGGCAGCGTTCGTGTTAGGATTAGTTTTACTTGGCTGTTTGGAGAGTACCTGAACACATGTCTGACAGGTAGGATTGCCAAACACCAATGCATACGCACCTGCTCCGATTTCCGATGCACAGGTCTTACACTTGAAGCACTGTGTAAATCATTTTACGCATTAGCGATCATACCACAACAAAGGTTGGTAGCGTTGCTTAATTTTCATAATGGTAAATACACAGGACTATTTGATTTCGCTGTAATAGCCGACTTATAAAACTCGTCATTCAAGTATTATATAACCACGATGAAGCATGTAGCATTATACGCGCTCGCTGACAGCGTACTGATTGGTTACTCATGTACAATGTGTTGTCTCACAGAACCAAGCAATCTAATGTATCTACAATACAAAAGCATTCTACAGTCTCTTGGCTTTAGATAGAAATGCGTTAAGATATACACAAACAAAATCAAACTCCACGATTCATACATACCTGTTTATGGTATTTGGCGTCTCCAGCTTCTAAGTACTGCACACCTTCGAGTGCTTCGCTACAACCGTTACATCTGGGGAGGGTTTGCTGAGCCATCATAGTGGGGATTTTATGGAAAATATAGAGGATAGTGGCAGGTTCTGCTGTAGCAGATGTGTATACTTAGCTGCAGCCGAATGCTCTCTTTTGTATAAATGTTGTGATAGACAGCAATGACAACAGCTGAAGACTAGGTGTGAATTTATGATTAGGAGTGTGCTCACGACTTCAGATCTCTTGATTAGAAGGCTTTTACAGATGCTACATAACGAACATCGGGAAATAAGACCGGTGGCCATATTCTGTCCACCCAGATTGGCACAATAGGCAATTACCGTTGACCTCTTCGCCGACCAACACAAAAAAAATCTACCCCACCGAATATAAAGATCCTTATCGTTATCGCGAGAGATCAGTGGTATATGTTGTAAATTGCTTTTGTTGTCGCAAATGGGTATCAATTATACTACCCTATACCAGCGAGAATCTGATTTAGTACAAACAAAATGTTTGACATAAAATAAATACATCAGCGAGTTGATATTTTTTTTTTTAAATATTTCTAGTTCCATGCACACTTTCTACAACTGCTATTAGTAGAGAGCGATAAAACGGCTGTGATCTCCATCAGCCATCTAGAGAGACCTGAGGTTCACTTTAAAAAACACATCCTTAGTTCGTCATGATATCCGCACCGTTGCCTCCGAGCAAGCGATGCTTGACTGATCATCATTCTGTTGCGTGTGTGAGCAACGAGCTTTTGTAACAGCAAGTCGTCAATTTCAAAATATACGAACCTACAATAAAGGCAAAAGGCATACACTCTCCTCCGTGTTCATACGAGTTTCTTTGTTATTAGCACTTCGAACATAATTTTATTCCTCTGGATTACATATTGTATGTTGTAATTCATCTACTACTTGGCTCTACTTTTCAATACAAGGTTAGTGCATGAAAGATCAGTATCGACAGGATGCAGGACCCATCACCTACACCTACATATCTGATGATGACCTCACCTGTCGAGACCAACCGCCCTGGTTCTGACAATTGCGAATCTCTAAAAATATCAACCACGCGTAAGCAGTACAATACTAGTCAAGACTCTGTGGTGGTGAATATTGATAACCATGATAACAGTACCCTTGGTTTAGTACATACAAATGAGAAAGCTGTATCAAACGGCCCTGCAGCATTGCAAGTTCACAACGTTGAGAACATACACATTGACACAGACGAAGTCCAGATGGGGACCAGTGCGGAACAGGTTGCCAATGACAGCGGAGCATATAACGGTACAGGGCAGCAGAGAGCTCAAAGGAGCAGTAAACCAGCCAGAAAGCAGTGGACACTGGAGCAGCAGATGCAGCAAGACGCCCGAGTCGTCACCCAGGCCGTTTATGCGTAAGTGATTTAGTGCGGATTGACTCAAGCTAGTGGTCTGTTTACGTGTATTCAGAGCCCATGCCCTGTGTTCAGTTGAAGTTTGTATAGTGCTGGTTCGTGGTATCACAGTGGTTGGATATTTCGTGGCGTGTGCGTTGTCCGCCTCTCTCACGCCCTTCAGCACCAACTGCACATGAAGTGTGCAACGTTTGTCATGAGGGTCACCTGTTCGTTACACTTACGTAGCTCATCTGACTATTGCACTGGCCATGTCTGCAGTCTCACTAGACCACAGAAATTTCACTGCTGTAGGTAGGAACATAACAGCTTCACAATTGTATGTATGTGGGTAATTGTTTTGTAGGCTCCTATCACTTCTTATCACTTCTTATCAGTTACGAATCGAACTAAATAACAAATCTCCTGTGTGTCGCAATTCTGCCTGATTCTTATTTGACATCAGAGCTATTGAGCTCATCCTAGTCGTAATACGGTTAGTCAGTTTTGCATTGCTCTCCTGTGACTGACTCTATGGGGTTCATTCTGCTGGCTGCGTGGCAAGTGAGCTAGCGGCCTCCTCTATCTCGGTGTTTGACATCTTTGTTCACCCGTCGTCGCTACTGTGGTGTGCTGTTCTTTCGATTCGTAACGCTGGTGACGCTATTACAATGACTCTGTGACCCAAACAAAAGTTGACAATGACTCTGTGACCCAAACAAAAGTTGACAATCACCTATTGTGCTATCTTATTCACATGTTGTGTTAACTGTAGAAATTGCAGCTGTTCTTTGCGCACTTGTTAATCGAATAGTTTAACTGTCGACAGCTGGATATGTATCAAATTATTCGAGCAGAAATGTGGCTACATTCTATATTGTATATGGTTGTTATGGCGTTGTATATGGTTGTTATGGCGTTGTATATGGTTGTTATGGCGTTGTATATGGTTGTTATGGCGTTGTATATGGTTATGGCGTTGTGTATGGTTGTTATGGCGTTGTGTATGGTTGTTATGGCGTATATGATGACTTCGCTACAAATTCAACATCAGATAAATTCACATTAAATTTCAACTTTTTGTCTCAAGAAGTGAATGTTAGAAACTTGTAGATAACGGACTGTGCACCAAGTAACACACCACTGTCAGAACAAGACTTAAAAAGTTATTCATTTATTAATTGATTAGTTCTAAATCACGAGTTTATTTATTCAGCCGCAAACTTCGGCAATTTCCCTTTTTTTTTTCTCCTTTCAAACAATATAAAGGATGCAGTTGCATGCTTTTATCAGATACAATATATCAGTAGTATGTCCAGTAGATGGACTGTATGAGCAAGCTTAGGATAGTAATGCTTTTATCAGACACAATATATCAGTAGTATATCAAGTAGATGGACTGTATGAGCAAGCTTAAGAAAGTACGAAACAAGCTTGTCCATTGTCCATGTGCTGAGATTTTGCTGGCCTGTGAGACTGGCCGACTTGACAGCTTCGTTGTACGCCTACATCTAATTTATCTGGCACTGCTGAGAAGATCTAAATTACACAGACCAGTTGAAGGGCTTTGTGTTTTCAACCGCACCGGTCGATCACAGTCACACATACATGACGGGTTAGCTGCATTGTTTGTTGTGAGTTCAAGCGAATGCTTTGTCTAACACACACTAGTGAGCACGCGAGGAGAACTATCGAAGTTTCAGAATCGATTTCAAGTGGAGTTTTAAGATCGTTGGCACTTCTGATCTCCTATATAGGCACTGTTGTATCTGGCTATGTATATTTGTGACGATATCGCAAGCTAAGAGAATCATACCCATTTCACGGATACTTACATACACCAGTGCAATATTATTCAACAGCATCTATTATACACCAATGTAATTCTGTGCATGGTCCTACAACAGTACTAACATACGCCAGTGTAATATCGTTCATGGTACCACAACAGCGAGGATGGCACACGTCTCTTTGGCTTAGATGCTGAACTGGAAGTGAAGATGAGAGAGACGCACGACCCCAATATGGAGGACAATATCATACGCTGGTTGGAAAAAGTGACCGAGATCAAGGTTCGCACGGTGCTGAGGTGTTTATATATATATGTATATATATATATATATATATATATATATATATATATATATATATATATATATATATATATATATGCAATTTCGTATAAACGTGAAACTAACAATATATACATCGTTCCTTTTGAAGATGCAAAAGTTGTTCGGTTCAATTTTCTCCTCGTGTGTAAACGGATATACTGCAGATGTAGAAGCTATATGATGTAGAATAATTACATTTCAGATGTAGCAATTGATTCGCAATACATAATTTACCATTTGGCAAGGATGCTGCAATGTCACAGACTCGCGACACATTTTAAGGTGAGAAGATTCGTACTGATCTTCTTATATATACACTTAATCTGATGTGTTGTAGATTGTTGAAGACAGCACCATCAGCACAGCGGGGTGGCGCAGTGGTCTTGAAGACGGCGTGCTACTGTGCACTTTAGTGAACATCATCAGACCCGACACTATATCTGCCATCAACGAACCGGTAATTTTCTGCCTTTAATTAGGCCAGCTCACGCCGTAAGCTGCTTCCACGCGTTCAAATATACATTGACTCGAATCAGCAGCATACAACCCAAAATGCAGTTTAGACCACATTTGCGCACTCCCTTTGCCAAGTCATAATATCGCATACAACACGCCTATTCCACTACGTGCTGTAGAGATCTAGAGCTGACTTGTGGCAATATACGAAATTATTATTGTGTACAATTTCTTCAGCATAGAATAGCAATCTGCTACCTTTTCATAATTCAGATCCAAAATGGCTTCATCTCACCTATTTTCGATAAAACCATCAAACGCAACAGACATCCAAACTTGCAAAAATAGAGAACCTCCGGTCCTTCCAGGCTGGTTGCAAACAACTGAATGTGCCATCCGATGCGAAAATACACGTGGGCGACCTTCACCAGGGGAAGAATCTCAGGGACGTTCTGCATGCGCTTGAAAACTTTGCCAAATTTTGTGACAGTAGTGATGGAATTGAAGGTATGGAGATACGTTTGGTCACTTCAAGTTGAGCAACTTCTCTACATGACGCTTCTCGAGTTCTCATCGCTTACAACTATTTAGATGTACAATATACGCTTTAAGAAGTATTGAGGTGACGTGAAATCTTCTACGTGTGCTGAAAACGTACTTGCTTTAACCTTGTGAATACGAGTTGACTCTGTTATTGTATTGGAGTTCAGCTCTGAATATAAGAACAACACCTTAGCTCTGTCAACGTATTCGAGATCAGCTGAATATAAAAACAACACCTTGGCTGTGTCAAAGTATTGGAGTTCTGCTGAATATAAGAACAACGCCTTAGCTCTGTCAAAGTATTGGAGTTCCGCTGGATATAAGAACAACGCCTTAGCTCTGTCAAAGTATTGGAGTTCCGCTGGATATAAAAACAACTCCTTGGCTCTGTCAAAGTATTGGAGATCAGCTGGATTTGCTGGATTGTGTAGATTGTCACAGAAGCGGTGCGAGTGGTTACACTCAGTGATTCATGATATCTAAACCGTAAAACCCTAAAGCCCTAATACCCTAAAAACCCCAATACAGTTGAACGATTCCAGGTTTTGAAATTACGAAGTACTGTGACAAAGAGCAAGAAGTGGCAGTCCGTTCAAACCAAGCCGAAAATAAGGTCTGTTGCTTCGCGTATTTCAATTCTAGGACCAAAAAGTGTTTTTAAAATTCATATTACGAGGAAAGATGTTAAGGCCTGATTCTGCGCCTGGTGATCATTTCCATGTATGTTTCTCATTTCCATTGATGTCTGTCATTTCCATGTATGTTTGTCATTTTCGTGTATGTTTGTCATTTCCATGTACGTCTGTCATTTCCTTGTATGTTTGTCATTTCCATGTATGCTTGTCATTTCCATGTACGTCTGTCATGTCCATGTATGTTTGTCATTTCCATGTATGTCTATCATTTCCATGTATATATGTCTGTCATTTCCATGCATGTTTGTCATTTCCATGTATATCTGTCATTTCCATGTATGTTTGTCATTTCCATGTCTATCTGTCATTTCCATGTATGTTTGTCATTTCCATGTATGCTTGTCATTTCCATGTATGTTTGTCATTCCCATGAATGTCTGTCATTTCCTTGTATGTTTGTCATTTTCATGTCTGTCTGTCATTTCCATGTATGTATGTCATTCCCATGTATGTTTGTCATTTCCATGTATGTCTGTCATTACCATGTATGTTTGTCATTTCCATGTATGTCTGTCATTTCCATGAATGTCTGTCATTTCCATGTATGTTTGTTGTTATACTCTACTATGAACTTATTTAAAATCGGGAGAGTCCTATAACTTGTTTACGGTGAAACATACTATCACAGTAGGAGTCGTGCTTTTGTAATTGAAGGCTGTACAATACGAATATACGTCGGAGACAGAACATAATCACGTTTTCATAGTATTATAGGAGAAATGTATAGTTATAGTATGAGTACTTTGAATACGACGTAGCATATTGACGTGAGACTACACTGACTGCGTCTCGTCTCTATGTAGGGAATGAGCTGTTCACTTTTGTCACGCAAATAGCACATGAGTTCGTGTTGACAAACGTCGACTGTTTTTATTTGGCCTTTAGACTCCCTCACCCAGTTCTCAACTCATCGGCTCTTCTGTGTTCCTAGACACATCTCTGCCATGGGTCTTGAGGAGCAATTGCCCGTCAACCACGGGTCCTTCAAGCGCAACAACGGCCGAGTGGTGTACGGGATGGATGCTGAGCAGTGCGAAAAAGAGGTCGAAAGGTGAGAGCGTGGTCTCTGTATCGTCATCTCTGACGTGAGCAGGCGACAGTTCATCGGGTTTCTATGTTACCGTGCCACAGTTGTCCGTCTTTGCGTTGTGCCGGGTTTGATGCGCACTTCGAGTGTCACCTCATATATATCATGCGTTAAAAAATCCGGTGTTCATAATTGTTCTGCAACGTTCTTGCTGAAATTTGTAAAAAGAATTTCAACTTATTTTTGATATCAGACCATCAATCAAAACCGAAAGTAGTCTAAACGTGTGTCCTCTGTCCAAGTACTACTCTGCCCCACTCACGCGTATTTCTTTATCTATAGACGAATTCAAAACAAAGACGAAGAGAAGAAGCTATGGGTGTGGATTGAAGGAGTCGTGAAGTGTAAACTAGAGTCTGACGATCCCATGGTAAGCTAGCTGGATAGGAATATACTTGTCCACTACCGGAAAGCAAAACCAGTCTGCAGACTGAAAAAGTGAAAAGTGTAAATGCGTGATGGCTAAAATTCCAATTTGCAGTGGTAGATCGACACAACGGCAAAACAGCGACAATACATCGGCAATACATGCACATGCGATATTACGCACAAATCTCAAAATGAATTTATTAAACACAAATCTCAAAATGAATTTCTGCTAACAACAACCAATCGGGGCGAGCGCTGATACAAGTTCGCTTTCAATGCAGGATGATATTCGGAGTGGCATCATAATGTGTCAGCTGGCGAATACGATCTGGCCAGGATCTTGCACCAAGTACAGTCTGGGAACCAATCCACTGTCGAGGATGGATAACCTCAATACATATCTCAAGGCATGCGTGGTAAGTCGATCATAATTTTGTATGTGATACTCGTTCGCAAATTTCTGCCAACACACCCAATGAAGCATGGACTTATGTTTGCGGTGGCGTTTTTTAAATTGTACGGGAAGTGGATGTTGAAAGCTATCGATTACGGATGGAATCTAAGAGATGATGGTAGCACAGGCTCAGAATTAATAACAGACACTAGCATGTAGGGGCAACTGTCACATACACTAACCGACAGTGACAGTCTAAAACAGTCACATACACTAGCCGACAGGGACAGTATCATTTATTCTAGAAGCACTTGTGCAACATTGATGATCGTGGTGTCTCATCCTGATTCACTTGGCCCAACAGGACAACGGAGTGGACAAGGGCATCTGCTTCACTCCGTCTGATATTGAAGAGAGCCGATACAATGGCGTCCTTTCGCACATTCTGCAGATCTCACGAGTAGCTGCCCTGACCCCAGGTTTTAAAGGTTTGGCTGTTGACTAGGGAGCATATTCAAACACTGCTCTGTGAATTCCGGCTGTATCTTGGACACCTTAATAGCGCGAGAGCTGCCACGAGCTACAACGTAGAGTCTATTTTCATATCATAACCATCACATTTGGTAACTATAGGAGTGTTACAACGTAGTCTATTTTCATATGACTATCACATTTCGATAACGGTAGGATTGTTACAACATTGGTCTATTTTCATATCACAACCATCACATTTGGTAACATAGAAGTGTCACAACGTAGTCTATTTTCATATAACCATCACATTTGGTAACTATAGGAGTGTTACAACGTAGTCTATTTTCATATCATAACCATCACATTTGGTAACTATAGGAGTGTTACAATGTAGTCTATTTTCATATAACTAACACATTCAGTAGCGATAAGAGTGTTCCAACGTAGAGTCTATTTTCATGTAACTAACACGTTTGGTAACGATAGGAGTGTGCATCCAACCTTTCAATTTTGCCAACAAGCTCTAGGTGTCCTAGCACCATCGCGAGTTTGTCATGGTGCTACCAGTTTGGTTATAAGCAGGTCTAGATTTCTCAACCTGACTCCAACAGTACTCAAGCATTTGTTCCGTTGTGGTTTTACCGTGAGATGCCCTTCATCTAGCTATCGTGTACAATTAGAGTGTACGGTCGAAATATCAAAACAAACTTTTATTGGTCGCTTAAAGGTGCTCAGCTGCACATTGTGCCTCGTATTGCAGGACCATACATGGAGCCTGCGCACGAAGAATTAGCGAGACAGGCCAAAACCAAAGCAATGGCAGCTAATCGTAGTTTTTTTAGCGGGCTTATCGGCTTCTGTTTCAGTGCGGTGACGCTCTGCACTAAGTTTGTGGGGTATGTGATGATCTCCCCAGTTTACGTTCCATATAGGATCGTGTCCTGGGCCATCGGCAAGTTGCGCTGCTCCCAAAAGGTATGTTCCTGTAATACAATCTTAATCGTCCAAGAGCTATGCTATAGATGAAAATAGAACCTACTAGAGGTGTAAGCACTGGAAGATCAATCCTTGGGGTTGCTGAGTGTACGACCACTCACAATTGTGTATGACTGGTAGTTGACAATCACGTGTGTAGTAATTCTTGCTAGTCAGTGCTAGTGCTGGGTTCCCATTTCTTTTAATTATGTATGACTGGTAGTTAACAATCACGTGTGCAGTAATGCTTGCCAATCAGCGCTAGTGCTGTTATTCTGTTTTTAAGCGGGACATTCTTGTTCTTGACTATTGTTACCAGGTTGAAGCTCGTGGTAGTCGGACACCATTAATTCCGAAGAAAGCTGTTCTGGACCAGCACTCTCAACGAGCCTCATACGGTAGGATGTTCATTTGTGCGTGTACTGTGATACGTGCTTAAGCCGGTTTTTACTTTACCCGGTATTTGTTATTGTAGTTAACTGCTCATTAATGGGATTTTCTGTGTCTGATTTGTCTATATTCGCTTCATTTTGTGCGACTCTCACTTCATCAAACTGTATATTTTTAAATTGTATAATGCCCCGAACTCAATCGTAGCACCTGATGCATAATAGGATGATCTACTGTAGTTTAGTGTACTTGAGTGTGTTGGCTCTGCTATTGCGTGTCATGGTTTGGACTTGCGTTCATGTTATAATATGTTGCGGTATGGATTGTTCAATCGTCGTATACTGTAAGGATAGATGGTGCATTTTAACATCCGTTCTCTATGAGGATAGATGGTTTACTTTATCATTGAGGACTGATGGTGTACTTCAAAATCCGTTCTCTTCATAAATTTTAACATTCTTTTTCTTGATTTTAAATCGTGCTGTATCTGCACGATTTGTTGGTCTGCGTGAAGCATTTTTTATTTTATTACTAAATATGGATATTATTTGTCGATGGTTCCTACTTTCCTTCACCTTCTGTGTGTTATTGTGACGGATTGATTGCTTCCTACCATGGCCGTTGTATGAGCAAATATACCTCAATATGCGAACATAGGGTTTGTATACCGATTGCTGAAACTGTGGCACAATCGTACCTACCAGTCTTTTTGCCGCTACAGAAATAGCCTCTCAAGTCGTACCGATTTAACTACACGCATACACTCAGGTGCTTTTTAACTACATGTACACACTCAGGTGCTTTTTAACTACACGTACACACTCAGGTGCATCCAACTACGAAAGAGACGAGACTGGCCGCTGGCGCGCGAAGTCTCAGGGCCGTCCATAGTCACTATTTGTGAAAACCCCCACAGAAGTCATTCCGAGACACATTCACCGGCCCAAGTTGCTTTGATCTGTGTACTGTGTAAATATGCTGGCCATACTTGCGAAAACGATATCGCTCCCGCAGAAGAAACATCAAATAAGCATGCAATCCGTAGCCCTGCTGCATTCTTCATGTACACCGACCATTGGGTGTGTACGTACACGTATTGATACAATAAAATGCGTATACATGTCAGATCCAACGCCGATTTTAAGTAGAAACTCTGTCAAAACACTTCTTGTATACCTTCTGGCCTTGTTCTTCATACTGTATGGTATTTACTGTAGATTGGCTAAAAGGTCAATATCATGAGACAACTATGGCGAGACTTCTCAAAATCTCAACAAATCACATATCGTCTCTATTAATATTCGTCGACAGCCCTGAGCATTATCAGGCTTAGGGTTTTCGAGAATGGGGATAACTGCCACTATGGACCTGAATGTAATGCACCGTACTTTCTGTATCGACGCACTCCGGAACTTACGTACTTCATTTGTTGGCTGCATACATACAATGGATCCTATACTGATGTGCAAAGAGAATGAGTTTACTTCATTTGTTGGTTGCATAATTCTATACTGATGTGCAAAGAAGATGAGTTTACTTCCTTTGTCGGTTGCATACATAGTATGGACTCTATAGTGATGTGCAAAGAGAATGAGTTTACTTCGTTGTTGGTTGCATAAATAGTATGGACTCTAAAGTGATGTGTACAAAGAATGATTTTACTTCCTTTGTTGGTTGCATACATAGTATGGACTCTATAGTGATGTGTAAAAAGAATGAATTACTTCCTTTGTTTGTTGCATACATAGTATGGACTCTATAGTGATGTGCAATATAGTGATGTGCAAAGAGAATGAGTTTGCTTCGATTGTTGGTTGCATACATAGTATGGACTCTATAGTGATGTGTAAAAATAATGAATTACTTCCTTTGTTGGTTGCATACATAGTATGGACTCTATAACGAGAATGAGTTTATTTCGTTTGTTGGTTGCATACATAGTATGGGCTCTATACTGATGTGCAAAGAGAATGAGTCTTCGCTTCGCATTTTTGTTAATAGTAGCCTGTGGGTGATACAGGCCCTCGGGTTTATTCAGTGCTCTCGTCAGT